>JAHHUM010003025.1:152209-190955 GCA_036173005.1 Crenichthys baileyi
AAATTTGCCCCAAGCCATCTTTATGATCCTTCCAATATCCCCCTTTTAAGGTTCCCCCTTTAACCTGTCCGCTGCTAAAAAACTATTAAGTCCTCCTAGGAGGATGTAAAGTTAAATTTGTCTCTATTTTAAAATTTGATGAGTTTAGAAGTTTTTTTTCATTAATCGACTGTTTAGGGGGTGGATCTCTGCACCATGGAGCTGGTAGCGTTTTATTCATTCACTGTTGTTCATTGGAGGAGAAGATCTCTCCTTTCTGAAATCAGATGAATTATTTTTTATGCTGATGACCTTATTCGGTTTGTCTCCAGAAACACTGCAGCAGCTTAACAGATCAGTGACTTAGAACCAGTCCAGATTTCATTTAGACTTTATTTCAGAACATCCTGAAGGTCCATTTCTTTCAGAAAGTTCTGAGCTAGAAAAACAAAACAAACACAAAAACACAAACAAGTCAAAAGCTGAATAGAAATAAGAAGAAAAAACACTGAGCAGTTCACTGCAGGTGGGAAAATAAAGCTCCGAGCATCCTCTCCAGCACTACCCTGGTCCTGGTCTTGGTTCTGACTCAAACATCTTAGTTTCTCAGTCAGTTTTCTGGAAGTTCCTAGGTTCCAGCTTTCTGAACACTTGGCCAGAAGAACCCAGAAAAGGTCCTTTTCAGCCCGCTGGCGCCTCCAGGTGGCCAGGGTGAGACTACGCGCTCTGAAAGACGTTCTGTGGACCTGAAACCAGAAAATATCAGAAGTACAACCATCTGAGGCATGGTCCAAACCAAATCACGGAGAGCTGCGCTTTTTTGTAAGCGTTCTTATAAATATTTTGACTTTATTCTTGTAATTAAAAAAAATCTCTTAGCCTGGCCCTGATTCTCCATCGTACCTATGAACATAAGTGTGTGCGACTAAATAAGGTGAGGCATTAAAATAAATCTCTGTAATAATTTGCTTTATGAAATAAAGTCCCTTTATTTGTATTAGTTCACATCGCAGCCTTGCCTCCAGCAATAAGGCGGACACACGGTGACATCTCAGCAGCAGGCCGACCCAGTCCAAGAGGCGTCTGCGTATTAATGTCACCTAAACGGTTCGACCAATTCCGTGCTGCACACATAAGAGGCATTTTGGCTCCAACGTGACTCCACAAAAATGGCGGCGACGTCGGAAGGTGTTCAGCGTTTGATAGGGCCTCTACGTAATAATGGCCCTGTCCCAATACCCACACTACACCCTACGCCCCTCTATGAAGTGTGTACTTTGTACAAGTGCATGTAGGGGTTGAAGTGCACAGGTTACAAGCGTGCAAAATTGGAGAATTGGGACAGTAGGGGTTACGTCATCGACTTGCACCTCTGCACCGTAACTGCAACATCAAAAAGGGCGGGAAGCGGTGCTGTTTTCACAGTACTGCTGCTAAAACAACTATTTAAAACTGCAACCAGCTATTTATTTGAGGAGAAGAAAGTGCAGGAAGCGAAGGAGGCTTATAAACCGGACTTTCGCCGCGCCAGTGTTTGTGTGAAAGGTAATTACAGTGTTATGGCCTAATGACTGCCCAGACTCACTCTGAACCCACTGGTATCTCACTATGTTGAGCCTGGAAAACCAGTAAAAAAATATTTGTCGGCTTGCTGTCTAAAGTTTACCCAGTTCTTATTATTCTGATTTGATGGCTGATTACGTTGATGGTTGTGATTGGTTTTTGCTCAGAACGTCATCTGCAGCAGTGAATTGTGGGTAATATACTTCGGCAAAGTCCCCTTAGATGCGGGCTTTGCCGAAGTGTGGATTGAGGGCACAAAGGGGGCGGGGCTAAGGACCCCTCTGGAGAATTGGGTCACACTACGCACTCGAACCCATCAACGGGAACGCGCAGTTCAGGGACACAAGGGTGGAAGTGCGAGTATTGGGACAGAGCCAATGTCTATAATCTGAGGTACCTGAGATCACCTGATAGAGCTATCAGCTGATCACATACGAGCCAATCGGTCTTTAAATCCATTCAGGCACTAAACTGCTTTCATCAGTAGCACCACCAGGGGGCAGCACAGAACACCCAGTCCACCACATTCAGGATTCCATATCCAGATATTCTGGAATATCTTTTGACTGTTCAGTCAAAGTTTTGACTGGTCCAAACAGAACAGAAAATGGTTCTGATTCAGCTTAACACTTTTAACTAAATTTAAACCTCTAAGGACCAACTAACGTTGAGCAACAATTAGACCCATCCAGAACCTGGAAACAAGTAGCTAACTGAATCAGAAACAAAGTTTTTAAAGAATCTGAGGTTCTAGTGGACCTGTGTTCCCTGCTCAGTCATACTCTCAGTTCTGAGGTTCTACACGTTACCTGTGTGCAGCTCAGCCGTCTTGATCCGACTATCTTCCAGTGATAAAAAGCAACCGCTTGTCTCTCTGGATCCTCCTTCTGTCCCAATATCACAGGTCATCACCATGATTGGACCCACTCCCCCCTTCAGGTGGATCTGAATGCTGTCCTGGATCAGAACACAACATTAGTTCTGGCTCAAAAGTCCGACTGATAGCAGCAGAACCACAGTATTTTCACAGGAAACATTCAGTGTTTTACTCTGAAAGGCCTGACAGGTGCCACTGACAGACCGAACCAAACTGAGCCTGATCCCGACCCGCTCCCTAGACCTGCTCACCTCTGTTGGAGCTGGAACCTCCAGCTTGGTTTCCTCAGGAGCTTTCACCACCATCACCGTCTGCTCCTGGAAGGGCTTCAGCCTCCAGAGGTCCTCGTAGGTCACGTACGCCAGCGTGAAACAACAGTTAAGGAAATCTGAGACAACTGGTTCTGATCCAAAGATTTGCAGGAAATGATCTGAGGTCAGATGAGTCCAGAATTAGTTTTTAGACATGAAGAACAGCATCCCACAGTCAAGCAAGGAGGTGTGAACATGATGGTTTGGGCTGTGGCTCTGCTGACAGTACTGGGTGACTTAACTTCATTGATGGGCAATGCACAATAAAATCCTGGACCAGAACCTTCCTCCCTCAGACAGAACTCTGAAGAGGAGTCATCCCACCAAACAAAGATCAATCACAGTGACCTGCAACCTCAGTCCTTTAGAATCGGTGGAGGAACCTGAAGGATTCAAAGAATCTCTGTACTGATAAGTGGACCACCAAGCCTCCTGAGAAGTCCACAAACCTGCTGACCCATTCCAGGAAATGTCTTACTGGTGTGTTTCCTGTCAAGGTTTGATCGCTGTAAGAACTGTTTTACCTCCGTGGAGGTCTTGAAAGTGTCCCTCAGAATAGAAGGTCTGATTGGAGGAAATAATGTTAGAACTGAACCAATCCAGAAGAATAAACCCATCAGAACTTCGTGTTTGGTTTCCTTCCAATTACCCTGCTGTTGTCATTCCAGAGTGGAGGGAAAGGATATGCAGAGTTTTCTGGGTCGTCTGTCAGGTCGAAGAGTTGCTGAGCGCAGCTCCGGATCAGAGAGTCCAGAGTTTCCTCCACCAGCTTCAGATCAGTCATATCAGGTAGGGCCTGGTTCTGACCCAGGTACCTGGAGACAGGGCAGCTTCCTCTGCACACAATAAGCAAGTTCATTTCACAGACAACCTTTACTGGTGTTCCTGGGAGAATCGGGAGACAAACAGAATCTTAGGATTTTCAGAACACGTCAGGTGCTGGTTTGGTTCCAGCTACAGATCAAGTCTGAGACGTCGCAGAAACATCTCAAGAACAGCTGAAGACAGAAAACAAACCGGATCTTTGATTTCTCCCAGGAACACCAGATTCACGCGCAGAACTACTGATTTAGAATCTGTTTGTTGGTTCTGGACAAACTAAGTCCAACCAGATTGGGTCAATCTGGTTGATGTCGTTCCTCCATGCGGAAGGGAAGGGAGGAAGGAAAGGGAATGGAGGGAGGATGGGAGGAAGGAAGGAAAGGGAATGGAGGGAGGATGGGAGGAAGGAAGGAAAGGGAATGGAGGGAGGATGGGAGGAAGGAAGGAAAGGGAATGGAGGGAGGATGAAAGGGAGGAAAGAAAGGGAGGAAGATAAGGGAAGGATAGGGAGGGAGGGAGGATGGGAAGAAGGAACGAAAGGGAGGGAGGAAGGGAAGGAAGGAGGAAGAGAAGGGAGGAAGGGAAGGAAGGAAGGGAGAGAGGGAGGGAGGAAGGATGGGAAGAAGGAACGAAAGGGAGGGAGGAAGGGAAGGAAGGAGGAAGAGAAGGGAGGAAGGGAAGGAAGGAAGGGAGAGAGGGAGGGAGGAAGGAAGGACTTGCTCATGACTCTCAGCACACCAGATGAAGTTGGATCTGGAAACCCGAACCATGCAGAACCCTCACATCCACTTTATCCTGTTGACCGACTCCTTCTCGATGAGCTGGATCCCCTGCAGCACGTTGGTGATGTCATAGACCCGCCGCCGCCGCGTTTTCAGGCTCGTGATGGCGTGTCGGAGGTCCAGGGAGCCGTCTGGCGCATTTAAGAATAGGTCCAGGAATCGACGGGTCAGAACCGGCAAAGACGTATCTGAGGATGAGATGAGGTCCAGTTAGAAACCTATAGAACCACACTGATCTTAACACCTGATCCAACAGAACCAACCTTCTCTGGTCTGGATCTTGGCTGGAACCAGCTGTTCCCGTTGATGTTGGCTGATGCTGCAGGAAAACATAGAGGAGGAAAGTCAGCTTCAGCCCAGAATATTCTGGTTCAGAACTAAAACTCTCAAACTGGTTCAGAACCATTTACCTGAGAGTTGAGCCTCCCGGAGCCACTTTGAGACCCGAATCCTGTAGGTGGGTACAGAGTACGGTTTATCAGTTCTGTAGGGAAACAACGGTCCAGGTTCTGTCAGAATTTATGGATCAGGACTTCATAAAACAAGTGGACTCAGCTTTTTGGGTTTTTGGATCAGTTCAGGTGTCACATGTGGACCGAACAGTCCAAACCATATCAGTTTAACAACTGCTGACTTTATGAGGTTCTGATCCATCAGAGCGTCAGGAATCAAGAACCACTGGCCACATCAGTAAGCATTCAGTTGGAGGTTCTGACCTGTTCTGGTGAATCCAGGGGAGGAAGTTCTGGTAAAGCAAGCTTCGTATTAAAGGGAAGGCTGCTCCCACCTTCATCCTCATACTCCTCGTCGGCCCCAGCGGCTCCGGCAGCCCACTGGTCCTCCTCCTCTTCCTCTGACCCAGCTCCCCATGGGTCCATCATTCCCATGGGCCCGTCCAAGCAGGGCGGCATGATGGGGATCGCGTCAGCGCTGACCTCATTAGACGAGATATCCTCAGGCAGGAAGTGGTCCTCGCAGATCAGGTTCTGATCCGACGAGTCCTTTTGGTCTGTCTGCCGGAGTGCTGCGAGCCATACCTAGAAAAAAAAACAATGCAATCAATAATCAACGACCCGTTTAACACCTGAGCAGAACCGATCAGTCATCAACGACCCGTAGACCTCTCCAGAACACTGTTTGATCTCAGGGCTTCAGAGTTTTCCTCCAACATGGACTTTTCTGGAAAAATCTAAAGAGTTGAAAACTATCATTCTTATTCCAGAGTTTTTCCTGCTGGGATTCATTTAAGCTGAAGGAATTTCGACACATTTTAATACTTAGAATCCTGTCAAAGTTCTGCAACAGATTCTCCAGGGCTCTGGATTTGATTTCATTTTCTATATGGATCTGTCAGGACCTGTTCGGTTCCTCTCTGGATTCTGAGTGAAAGGGAAAATGCTCACATGGTCCATTTCAGGACCAAAAGAGATCTACAGATCCTGATGTTCTACGGGGAACGTTTTTATCCTGGAATTTCAGGAATCTCATCGAGAATAAGAATTTAAAACCTGATATTCTTGATCCACTTCTAGACCTTCTCAACAGGTTCGAAGGAACACAGCAGAACACAGCGAAGATTGTTTCATGGTCTGGTACCTGAAACTTGCTAACTGATCCGAATCGGGACATTGCTGGCCCGGTCCCGTTCCTTGGGATCTGAAAGTGGTCCTCATCTCTAACTGGTCCTGTCCTACTCTGATCCTCTCTGGGTCTCTGGAGAACCTCAGTGAGCTTTATAGTGGACTGGAACTTGAAGTATTTAACTCATCTAGAACTCGCTAACCGGACCAAACGGAACCATATCTAATCTGTAACTGGTAATTACTGATACCAGTATGTAACTGGTCCGGTCCTACCTTGACCCTCGCTGGATCTCCAGGGAACTTGAAGAACCGTTTCTGGGTTCTATTGAACGTTCCGCGGTTGGACCCTTCCACGCGGTTCGGACAGCCGGAGACCACACACTTCACCATGCTGACCGACCGAACCGAGTCGAACTCAGCCCGTGTTCATTCAAGAGCCACTGTCACCAACTAAAGTTCGGTTGGAGTTCGACTGGTGTTATGTTGAAAATCTGCAGAAACCACCACGGCTCGGTTTGTTTATAACCCACAGGAAGATGATGTGTTTTCACCCGGAAGTTCCGGGAGGGAGTGGTTCCGTGGCGCCTTTTGCGCCCTCTGCTGTCTTGGAGGAACTTCTTCAGCTTTAGTAGAGGTTCGGGTTCCTTTGTTCCTCTAAGTCTCTCCCAGGAGGACGTTCTTTTTATTTTCAACCGGAAGTGAGACCCTATTGGTTGTTCCGCGGCTGTAACGTTACTGAGTCGGCCATCTTGGGAGGGGAACTGGGAGCCAGTAAGCCGAGTTGACGGGGAGTTATTTCGCAAATAAATTGTTTTTAAACATTCATTTGCTTTTAACTACGTCATTATCTACGTAATTTTCCCGGGAGTTTGAAGCTTCACTATTGTACAGAAAATAATTTTATCTCAAAGAGATTTAATTAAATATAAAATTTTCAAAGAACTCATTATGTTTATATGCTGTTCATTTATACTGGTTTCAATGCTTGACTTTGTTTGAGGAAAAGTATTAAAAATGCCTAATATGTGTATTACTTTATGGGACAACCATGTACAGAGACTCTCAGAGATGTAAAGATCCCAGGTAAAATTGCATATTTTGAGATTTAAAACATTGAGCTCATGATGAATGCTTACCCAGCTAATTTCCAATATAAAAAATGAAAAAAGCAGCTATAACGTTGATGGCATCAGTGTTCACAACATCAAATACTTTTATTAAACACCTTCTTATTTAATGTCAGCATTCAGTTTTCTTTGGTGGTGGTTTATCGGTTCAATTCAGTTAAAAAACACTTTATTAAACCAAAAGAAAATATAAATGTAACTCATCCAATTTTCTTCATATAGTTAAAGAGGATGCTGACGCTGTGGGTGGGAAGGATCTCCTGTATTGGTTTGACTACAGTGGATCTGAAGAAGTTTCTGACTGAAGACATTTTTGTTGTACGACAGGTTAATGAAGAGGATGCTCGGGTTCTCAGTAATTTTTTTCATTTCATGAAGAATCAAATCTAGACTTAAAAACATTTGCCAACCCTATCTAGCAAAAATTCCTGAAATCTCTCTGATCGTGAGGACATCTCTTGTCCACAGCCCTGTTTTGGTGACCCCACATACTTTCTGTCAGGTTTAGTTTTGGCCTTTGGCTTAGCTGTCCCAGAACTTTATTTTCCCTCTAATGAAGTTTAGTGAAAATAACATAAAACTATGGACCCATCTTGCCCTTTATCAATGGTGTTGGCCTGTGATGGAGGCATCATGGCGTGGGGGATATTTTCCTGACACACCTGCGCATCAATAAAACACCACAGCCTTCCTGAGTATTGTTGATGACTATCTCCACCCCTTTGTGACCACAGTGGATAAGTGGCTGCTTCCTGCAGAATAATGCTCCATGTCACAAAGGTCAGATCATCTCAAACTTCATCATCATAGTGGATTTACTGGTCTCCAATGACATCCACAGTCACCAGACCTTCATCCCACAGAGAAACTTTGGGTTGAGGTGGAACTGGAGATCCTCATCATGGAGGCTCAGCCACCCAAATCTCTGAGGAATGTTTCAGACACCTTCTTGAATCTATTCTGAAGAGAAACAGGGGTTCAACCCAGTAGTAGTAAGGTGTAATAAAGTGGTCGGTGTGTGCGTGTATGTATGGCCACCTTCGGACCACATGATGCTCTCAGGTTATGTAAGACCTACTAACTTACAGTTAGCAGAAACTTACCTGTGGTGGGTACAGATATTTAACTGCATAAATGAAGAAATTATCTTAGGTGGCCTAATGTGGTAAGTTTCAATCATCTGTAGTAGAAGCAGGCATGAAGAGACCCCGCAGATGTTTAAGAAGGATCAATAAAGCTTCTTTGCAGGTGTTGCAACACAAGATTTATTCAGAGCAACAGATGGCAACACCAACATGATAGAAACTGTACAAACTCCACAATTCAACAGAAACGTCCCACAAAAACTGGTGACCTTGAAGGTGTCAGCAGGAAGTCATGCTGTTTGGTAAGAAAAAAGCCTCTGAGAGTTTGACACAAAGAAAGAAATCAAACATATAAAAACCGTTTTCAGATCATTTTAAGATGAGGTTCTTCATTCAGGCATGTTAGTGTTACAGTTCACATCTTTCAATTGTGCTTTAACTCCTCCGTTCTCCATGAAAACTGATGATTGAAAAAACCAAAGCAGACGTTTACAGCAGGAAGCTGCAGATCAGTTTCCTTCAAGGAAAACTCCTCCAGTCAGTGGGATGTTCGTCCATTGATCGAAGCCCAAAATTATCCCGGAAACAGGAGGGAGGAATCTTATTCAGGACTTTTTTCAGGCTTTAGAACTTCTGATCTAAATTTAATTGGAAGGAGATCCTTCCGCCAAAATGTCAGAAACATTTTAAACCCATCAGGTTTTAGACACAAGCTCCACTCTGGAATGAAGGCAATGATCATGGTGTGGTCCAGCACACTGATTCAGGTTCCTTCCTGCTGGGAATGATGGAACTGTTTCCCACGGATCATGTTAATCCTGGAAACATGTTTTTTCTCACCTTGGGGCATGAACCAGGCTGGATTCACCTTCTGAAGAAGACTTTCAAGGTTTCTGTTATTGTCAAACTGGTTTGTTGTGAAACCAGCCTAGTTCCTCCTGAATCAAACTGGGCTGAGAAAATTAACTCAGTTTCATGAACAGAAGCAGAACTTCAGCCACCTTCCCAGACTGAAGGAGAAACCGTGGAGGTTATGGTTTGTTCATGTGCTCAGGAAGTTGGCCATATATGCAAGTGAGAGGCGGAGTTTTCCTTGTGGTGATAAACTGGACCTGTGCCATGAAGATACTGGAACGTGCTCCCATAAAGTGCATGCATGATGAGGTGTGATGAGGAAATGTCTCATCCGTTCTGTGGTGTTGACCCAAAGCCTCCTTCATCCGACAGGTTCTGGAGGACCTCAGTCTGTGTGAATGCTTTTTTTTATTTGACCCTGTAAATCCAGATAAGCTCAGAATAAAACATCTAAACATGGGAACACAGGCGTCTGATTCCTAAAACACAGATGTAGGAAAAGATTTATACAAAACGTGTCACATTTATCTTCAGTAAAAACATCTTTCAGCTCTTTGCTCATTGATTCATAAGAAATTGCATATTCCCACACAGTTCCTCTCACACAGACTCCATCCCACAGCGAGACAGGGATGACCACATGGACACTGCTGACTGGCTGTCCTCCTACAGTCAAGTCAGATGGCAGATTGTCTCCTACGTTTCCTGCAGCCGTTTACATTTCAAAATAAAAGTTCGAAAGGAAACTCACCGATGGGATGGTGGGATCTGCACCAGGAAGTTCAGAGGTTCAGTGTGAATGATTCAGAGGAACATCACAGCCTAATTTCAGACATTCAGATGATGGTTCTTCTCTGCTCCCAGTTTAACCAGTAAAGCCCAGTTTGTCCTCGTGTAAACAGCATCAACAGGAAATAAATAAGTCGATTTACAGGATGAGCAGCCATAAACAGGACGTCACATTATATCAGGTCATATGAAAATGATCTCTGAGGTCCAAAGCAAAGCAACACCAACCAAGAGAACAGAACCAGACACTGATGAGGAGGAGAGGAGAAAAACAGCAAAACAGCAGCAGCAGAACCACCAGTCCGGATCCTCCGGACCTTTTTCCTGCTCCCAATCAGATATGGATGCCCTGAACAGCCTGTCGGATGTTCTCCAGCAGCGCCTTGTTCTCCGGGCTCTGGTACTGGTCCTGGTGGGTGTACATTTCTGTCAGAGTGCTCACATATGTGTCAAAGTTCTGCTCGTTCATTGGTTCCTGTGCAACAGAACAAACCCAGGAAGAGAGAGAGTCAGCTGAGGTCGACACAGAGTCTCTGAGGAAACTCTGAGGGAAAGGTTTGGAGAACAAGCAGGAAAAGGGGAACGCCGTCAGGAAAAAACACGACTCACTGTTTCAGTCCCGTTTTCTACAAATCTACCAGCAGACTGAAGGGAACCAAAACAAATCCAAAGCATGCAGAACTCAGGAAAGGGATGGAGCGCCGATGGAAGATGAAAACATTCAGCAGATGGAAACAAAATCAGGAAGTTCATGGATCGAAAGATGAGATACAACAGGAAAAGAATCTTCCAGCTGGGAGTTGGAGCAGCTCTGGCTTCAGAATTAAGTTAAACTTCAGTGAGGCTTCAACAAAACACCAAAACTCAAAGGAAATTCTGGAAATGTTTGTTAGGGGGAACCAGGAGGAGGTGGTTTACCAATAAAGGGACAACAAGGTCACCATCTATCCCCCTGCACCTCCAAACTCAGAACTAGAATCTTATTTTAAAGGGTTTCTACACTTTATTATGAAAATTCAATTTAAAACATCCTACTGTTTGCTGTTCCATGCGGAAAGTACCAAATTCTGGGAGCCTCTTGATTTATTCTGAATTAAATTTTCCCAGTAGAAAAAACAACAAGAACGGCGCTTTGAGTCGGAATTCTGACTGGGAAAGTCGGAGCTTGCCGAGCAGCCTGGAGTTCAGTCTATGGCTCTGCTAAAATAGAAGGAAGTATAGACGTTGCCTGAATAGATTATTTATCAGCTCTTCTGGTTGTAGAATATTACCTAACACGCTCCTTTTGTGCATAAAATGCAGAAATATATTCTTCTTGGCTTGTGTTGCTAAAAGTGGTTAGCATCAAAACAAATCCCAAAGTTTTCCAACTTGCAACTAGAAAGTTCTTAAAGTGTGACATTATTCCCAGCTCCGACTACTGGGACAAATCCAGTTTAGCACAAGGAAAAAAAGGAGAAGTAGCCGAGTCACTGGTTACTATGGTGATTGCCTCCATTTCTGGGGAGCCCACGGGTTATAATTTAAGCTTCAAACAAGCGATGAGCATCAGAACCTCCTGGTACCAGAACCATCCAGAACTGAAGTCTACTGGCAGTGAGTGAGAGTGGGCGTGTCTCTCTGCACTCTGGGCTCTGATTGGTCAGAACGTCCTACAACAGTAGAAGACACACCAGCTGGAAGGAGAGAGAAACGCCTAAGATTGGATGAAGAACCTGACATGTAGAGATGAAGCCGTGGCTGTGAAAGGAGGTTAAATCCAAAAAGTTATTATTGTACCGGGTCAGAACCATTATCACACTCTAAGCTGAACATTATGTGGAAAAATCTGAAAAAATCCTCCAATTTAAATGGGCCAGGTCCAACTTTCTGTTATCCGTTTACACTTTGAATGATGGTTCCGAAGGAAAGGATGGCTGAGATATGGAGGTCCAAACCTAACTGGGTTTATTAGTGCTTTTAGCTGAATCACATTTAATTTTATAGTAAAATCTTTTACTTATAAATTTTTGGGCTTGTTTATGTTCTGAGGAGAAGCTTCAGATTTCTGCTGGTTTGGATCAACACAGCAGATTGTTCTTCTAAAGCTGACCACTCTGATTGATTTTACTGATTATAAACGGGTTTCTTAAGGTGACCTCTGGTATCTGTCCAATCACTCTGATCAATCAGCGGTTGATGACAAACCTTACTCCTCATCTGAGGACAAACAGAGTCAGGAAAACTCTGATCCATGGTTCAGCAACCTGCAGATAAACTAGATTGACCATCCAGATCATTTCTGATTCCAGAGCAGCTCCACAGTCAAAACAAGTCCAAATCATCACCCCTCCACCCCCGTGCTTCTCTGTTGCTGCCTAGTTTCCTGTGAAGTTGAATTTGACTGTTTTTAGGAAGCAGATGAGTTTTTCTTATTATCTGATGAGGTTATAGATGTTAAGGAGGAAGAGGGATGGAGTGTGGATGGTCAGCAGTGATGAGCAGCAGGAGTCAGGAGGGGATGGGAGTGCAGAAGAGGAGGATAATTGGATAAAGGATGATGTCTTACTCTGGGAAGCATCTGTAAACTGCAGTTAAGCTTTACTGGGGTCTCTTTCTGTGGCAGCGGTCTCTACAGGAGAGGGTGTACAGAGAAGTCCATTAGCCCATCATCACTCAAGAGCCTCATGAACGACACAACGTCCACCTTAACGAGTCCTTTCATAGCACCTCCGTTCACCAAGCAGCTCAGATGTTTCTGTCATTTAGATTAAAACCCACAGGAAGTCCTCTGAGACATCAACAGAGGCTGGATCATTCGGAGCACTCCCTCTGATGCCGGATCTCAGCCACACAGATACAGAGATGGGATTCTGCTGAGTGAACGGAACGATCCTGCCAGAACTGAACTCCTCGTTAAGGTGGAGGTTTTCTCACACCGTCATATGAAGCTTGTTAAAGCCGAACGAAAAGGTCCAGTTATCTGTCAGCTGTCTATTTTCAGAGATTATCCAATTAGCCAGAGTCTCCTTCCAACACTGAGACAAGACATCAAACCAAAAACACGGCAGCGCCGTTGGTTCTGTGACATGAACTGAACAGAAAGAAGCAGATGAAGAAAACAGCTGGAGACAAGTTTATTTCATGACAAACATTAAACATGTCTGCACGAGAAAAACCCAGAGTAAACCCGGAAGAACCCGTAGTTCTGTGTAAAGTTGGTTTTAGGCTGAGCTGGCAGGAAGAAACCAGCTCAGACGTAAAGTCACAATAAACTGGATTCATTCAGTTTATGTTCAGAACTCAGTAAACATGACTGTTTTATAATTTCCAAATGAAAGCGCGGAATAAAAAACTGAAAAACTTCAGTTGAATTTCTGAAGAGAACCCACTTTGATGACTGAGCAGCTGTGGACTCTAAATGATGTTCAGAACCTTCCTTAGGTTTGTCCTTGTAGAGCTCAGCCCGACCTGAAACGGGCCAATACTCCTCGAATCTGCCCGTTTAATCACTGCTGCAAAGGCAACAGACAGGTTAACCTCACATGAAGCAGAGTGGGTCAGTTCTGGGTCAGAAGTACACATCTAAACAGCTTCTACTGATTGTCCTCACCAGGAGTCTGAGACTGTGTCTAAATGTTGGCCAGGCGGATCTAGAGGGCAGATTTAAATGGTTCTGATTATGTTTTAAGATGTTTAGGACAGTTTCTCACCATGTGTGGCAGCTGGATGTTGGCCAGGCTGTTGATGAGTGACTGGCTGAGGTTGGCGAGTTCATGCAGCAGCGAGTCGTTCTGCTGTTCGATCACTTTGTTCTCCTCCTCGATGGACTTCAGGTTGGTCTCCATGGTGGTGATCTGTTCAAAAAGAGCAGCAGCAATAATGACACATTTTATAACATTTATTACATACGGAACTAAGTTTTATATAATTCATATTTTTTCACATCTGAAACAGATTTGAGGGTTGAATCATTTAAAGGAAACCATCTGCACATCCATCTTCTACCATTAATCAGAGACCAACATCTTCAGGACGTATTGTGGGTGGATGGATGGATGGATGGAGGCTTGGATGGATGGATGGATGCTTAGATAGATGGATGGATGGATGATGGATGGATGGATGGATGGATGGATGCTTGGATGGATGGATGCTTAGATGGATTGATGGATGCTTGGATTTTTGGATGGATGGATGGATGGATGCTTGGATGTTTGGATGGATGGATGGATGGATGCTTGGATGGATGGATGGATGCTTGGATGGATGGATGGATGGATGCTTGGATGGATAGATGGATGGATGGATGGATGGATGGATGGATGCTTGGATGGATGGATGGATGATGGATGGATGCTTGGATGGATGGAAGGATGGATGGATGGATGCTTGGATGGATGGCTGGATGGATGGTTGGATGCTTAGATGGATGGATGGATGGATGGATGATGGATGGATGGTTGGATGGATGGCTGGATGGATGGATGGATGCTTGGATGGATGGATGGATGGATGCTTGCATGGGGTATGGATGCTTGGATGGATGGATGGATGATGGATGGATGGATGCTTGGATGGATGGAAGGATGGATGGATGGATGCTTGGATGGATGGCTGGATGGATGGTTGGATGCTTAGATGGATGGATGGATGCTTAGATGGATGGATGGATGTTTGGATCGATAGATGGATGCTTGGATGGATGGATGGATGGATGCTTGGATGGATGGATGGATGCTTGGATGGATGGATGGATGCTTGGATGGATAGATGGATGGATGGATGGATGGATGGATGCTTAGATGGATGGATGGATGTTTGGATCGATAGATGGATGCTTGGATGGATGGATGGATGGATGCTTGGATGGATGGATGGATGGATGGATGGATGCTTGCATGGGTAGATGGATGCTTGATGGATGGATGGGATGGATGGATGGATGCTTGGATGGATGGATGGATGATGGATGCTTGGGATGGTGGATGGTTTTGGGGTGGAGGGAGGGAAGGGATGGATGGAGGGGAGGGCCTTTTTGGATGGATGGAGGGGATGGATGATGGAAGGATGGATGCTTGGGAGGATAATGGTGGATGGATGGATGATGGATGCTTGGATGGATGGAATGGGGTGGATGGATGATGGGGGGGAAGGGTATGGATTGGATGTGTGGATGTGGATGGATAAATGGATTTTGGATGGATAGATGGTTTTTATGCTTGCAGGATGGATTGTGGATGCTTGGATGGTGGAAAAGATGGATGCTTGGAGGATGGATGGATGGATGGATGATGAGGGGGAATGCTTGGATTGATGCTTGGATGGAAGAGGGTATGGAGGATGGATGGAGGGAGGGTGCTTGGTATGGATGGATGGGGGAGGATGGATGTTTGGATGGATGCTTGGATGGATAGATGGATGGATGGATGGATGATGGATGCTTGGATGGATGGATGGATGGATGCTTGGATGGATGGATGAATGATGGATGGATGGATGGATGGATGGAATGGATGCTTGGATGGATAGATGGATGCTTGCATGGATGGATGATGGATGCTTGGATGGATGGATGGATGCTTGGATGGATGGATGATGGATGCTTAGATGGATGGATGGAGATGGATGGATGGATGGATGGATGGATGGATGATGGATGGATGCTTGGATGGACAGATGGATGCTTGGATGGATGATGGATGCTTGGATGGATGGATGGATGCTTGGATGGATGGATGGTGGATGGAGGGGATGCTTGGATGGATGCTTGGATGGATGGATGGTGGATGGATGGATGGGATGGAGATGGAGGTGATGGTGGATGTCTTGGATGGATGGATGATGGATGCTTGGATGGAGGGGGATGGATGCTTGGTGGATGGATGGATGGATAGATGGATGCTTGGATGGATGGATGGAGGATAGATGGATGCTTGGGATGGATGGATGGATGGATGCTTGGATGGATGGATGATGGATGTTGATGGAGGGTGATGGATAGATGGATGCTTGGATGGATGGATGGATGGATGCTTGGATGGATGGATGAATGGATGGAGGGATGGATGGATGGGGGTGATGATGGATGGAGGGGATGGTTTGCTGGATGGATGGATGGATGCTTGGTGATGGATGGATGGATGCTTGGGAGGATGGATAGGGATGCTGGATGGATGGATGGATGGATGAATGCTTGGATGGATGGAGGAGGTGCTGGGATGGATGATGGATGGATGATGGATGGATGGATGCTTGGATGGATGGATGGATGGGATGGATAGATGGATGCTTGGATGGATGGATGGATGGATGGATGCTTGGATGGATGGATAGATGGATGCTTGGATAGATGGATGGATGGATGGATGATGGATGGATGGATGCTTGGATGGATGCTTGGATGGATAGATGGATGGATGGAGGGATGGATGCTTGGATGGATGGATGATGGATGCTTGGATTGGGAGGATGGATGGATAGAAGGATGCTTGGATGGATGGATAGATGGATGCTTGGATGGATGGATGAGGATGCTTGGATGGGGGGAGGATGGATGGATGGATGGATGGATAGATGGGTTGGATGGAAGATCGTGGATGGACAGATGGATGCTTGGATGGGATGGATGGATGGATGATGGATGGATGGAGGAGGATGGATGCTTGGATGGAGGAGGATGGAGGGGATTTTGGGATGCTGGATGGTGGATGGATGCTTGGATGGATGGATGGATGCTTAATGGATGGATGGAGGATGCTTGGATGCTTGGATGGATGGTGGATGCTTGATGCTTGGGGGATGAGGATGGAATTTTAGATGGAGGGTGGGGATGGATGCTTGGATGGGGGATGGATGGATGAGGATGGATGGATAGAGGATGGATGCTTGGATGGATGCGGATGGATGGATGGATGGGTTTTGGGATGGATGGATGGTGGATGTTGGATGGAGGGTTTTAGATGAGGGGATGGATGGATGGATGTTTTGATGATGGAGGGATGCTTAGATGGATGGATGGATGGATGCTTGGAGGTGGTGGAGGGGAGCTTAGATGGAGGGGTATGGGATGCTTGGATGGAGGATGGATGGGATGGTGGATGGGTCTGGATGGTGGATGGTTTTAGATGGAGGATGGATGGTGGATGGAGGAGGGGATGGATCTTGGATGGATGGAGGATAGATGAGAGCTTGGATGGATGGATGAATGGAGGGTGGATGGTGGATGGATGGATGATGGAGGATGGATGGATGCTTGGATGGATGGTGGGGTTTTGGATGGATGATGGATGGATGCTTGGAGGATGGAGGATGGATAGATGGATGCTTGGAGGAGGATGGATGGATGGATGAATGCTTGGAATGGATGGATGAGGATGCTTGGATGGATGGATGGATGGAGATGGATGGATGATTATGATGGATGGATGGGGGATGGAAATGGATAGAGGATGCTTGGATGGATGGTGATGGATGGATGGATGGTTGGATGGATGGATAATGGATGCTTGGATAGATGGATGGATGGATGGGGGGGATATGGATGATGGGTTGGGGATGCTTGGGATGGAGGAAAGGGGATGCTTGGATGGATGGATGGATGGATGGATGGAGGATGGAAAAGGGATGGAAGAGGATCTTGGATGGATGGATGCGGGCTGGTGGATGGATGATGGATGCTTGGATGGATGGATGGATGGATGGAGGATAGATGGATGCTTGGATGGATAGATGCTTGGATGGACAGATGGATGCTTGGATTGGATGGATGGATGGTGGATGATGGATGGATGAGGATGGAGGGTGGATGGATAGATGGATGCTTGGGAGGTGGATGATGGATGCTGGATGGATGGAGATGGATGCTTGGTGGATGGATGGAGGATGCTTGGATGGATGAAGATGGATGCTTGGATGGAGGGTTAGGATGCTGGAGGAGGGGAGGGGGGGGAGGAGGATAGATGGATGCTTGGATGGATAGATGTTTGATGACAGATGGATGCTTGGATGGATGATGAAGGGAAGGGAGGGGAATGGATGATGTGATGGATGGATGGATGGATGGATGTTTGGATGGATAATGGATGCTTGGATGGATGGATGAGGATGCTGGATGGATGGATGATGGATGCTTGGATGGATGGATAATGGATGATGGATGATGGATAATGGGGATGCTTGGGGGGATGCTTGGATGGATGGATGGATGGATGCTTGGGATGGATGGATGGATGGATGCTTGGATGGATGGATGCTTAGATGGATGGATGGATGGATGGTGTTGATGCTTGGATGGATGGAGGTCTTAATGGAGGATGGATGTTTGGGAGGTTTGGATGGATGGGGATGGAGGATGCTTGGATGCTTGGATGGATGGATGGAGGATTTGATGGAGGATGGGGGAGGAGGCTTGGATGTTGGATGGATTGGATGGATGGATTTGGGATGTTTGGATGGATGGATGGATGGATGTTTGATGGAGGATGGGGATGGATGGAGGGTGAGGATGGATGCTTGGATGGAGGAGGATGGGGGATGGATGGATGGATGGTGCTGGATGCTTGATGGATGGATGCTTGGGACTTGGGGATGGATGGATGGATTTGGATGGATGGATGGATGCTTGGATGCTTTGATGGAGGGGTCAGATGGATGGAGGAGGGGATGGATGCTGGATGGATGGATGGATGGAGGATGCTTTGGGGATGGATGGATGGGGATGGATGGATGGATGCTTGGAGGATGGATGGAGGATGGATGGGGATGCTTGGATGCTTGGAGGTGGATGGATGGTGGATGGATGCTTGGATTTTTGAGATGGAGGATGCTTATAGGATGGATGGATGGATGGATGCTTGGATGGATGATGGATGGGGGAAATGGCTTGGATGGGGGGGATGGATGGTGAGGATGGTCTTGGGCTTGAGGGGATGGATGGATGGATGTTGGATGCTTGGAGGGGATGGATGGGGGGGATGTTAGAGGATGGATGGGGATGGAGGAGGAGAGGATGCTTGGATGGATGGATGGAGGATGGATGGATGTTGGGATGGGATGGATGGTGGATGGATGCTAGATGGGATGGATGGTTTGGGATGGGAGTGGTGGTGGAGGATATGGAGGGGGATGGGAGGATGGAAGATGGATGGATTTGATGGATGCTTGGATGAGATTGGATGGATTTTTGGGATGGATGGATGGTGCTTGGATGGATGGGTTTGCTTAGAGGATGGATGGAGGATGGATGCTTGGATGATGGATGGATGCTTAGAGGATGGGGGGGATGGATGCTTGGGGGAGATGGATGGATGTTTTAGAGGATGGATAGGGATGGATGGATGCTTGGATGGATGGATGGGGATGGAGGATAGGGATGGATCTTATGCTTGGGATGGATGGATGGAGCTTAGATGGATGGATGGAATGGAGGATGCTTAGATGAGTTTGGGATGGATGGATGGTAGATAGATGGATTTTGGGATGATGGATGAATGGATGGGGATGGATGGATGGATGGTTTGAGAGGATGGATGGATGGATGCTTGGATGGATGGTGAGGATGCTTGGATGGATGGATGGATGGATGCTTTGGGATGGATGGATGGAGGAGGATAGATGGATGCTTGGATGGATGGATGGATGGATGAATGCTTGGATGGATGGATGATGGATGCTTGGATGGATGGATGGATGGATGATGGATGGATGGATGCTTGGATGGATGGATGGATGGATGGATGGATGGAAAAATGGATGCTGGATGGTTGGAGGAGGATGGATGGTTTTGGATGGATGGATAGATGGATGCTTGGATAGTGGATGGATGGGGGATGAGGGATGGATGTGTTGGATGGATGCTGGATGGTGGATGATGGATGCTTGGATGGATGGTGGATGGATGGGTGGAGGATGGATAGATGGATGGATAGTGGATGCTTGGATGGATGGATAGATGGATGCTTGGATGGATGGAGATGGATGCTTGGATGGATAGATGCTTGGATGGACAGATGGATGCTTGGATGGATGGATGGATGGATGGATGATGGGGATGAGGGGAGGGGATGGATGGATGGTGGATGGATGGATGCTTGGATGGATGGATGATGGATGCTTGGATGGATGGATGATGGATGCTTGGATGGATGGATGGATGGATGCTTGGATGGATGGGATGGATGTTGGATGGATGGATGATGGATGCTTGGATGATGGATGGATGGATGGATGGAGGATAGATGGATGCTTGATGGATAGATGCTTGGAGGACAGATGGATGCTTTGGATGGATGGATGGATGGATGATGGATGGATGGATGGTGATGGATGGATGGAGGGTGGATGGATGGAGGGGATGTTGGTGGATAGATGGATGCTTGGATGGTGGATGATGGATGTTGGAGGTGGATGATGGATGCTTGGATGGATGGATAGATGGATGATGGATGGTGGATAGATGGAGGATGTTTTGGATGGATGCTTTGGATGGAGGGATGGATGTTTGGATGGGGGATGGATGAGTTTGGATGGATGGATGCTTAGATGGATGGATGGATGGAGATGCTTGGATGCTGGTGGATGGATGGATGCTTAGATGGATGGATGGATGCTTGGATGTTTTGGGATGGATGGATGGATGGGGAAATGGATGGAGGGTGCTTGGTGCTTGGATGGATGGATGGATGGAGCTTAGATGGGGGGGATGGATGGTGGACTTGGATGCTTGGGAGGATGGATGGATGGATGGAGTTTTGGATGCTTGGGGATGGATGGGGATGGATGCTTAGAGGGGATGGATGGATGGATGGATGGATGGATGCTTGGGGATGGATGGAGGGTGGATGGATGGATGGATGGATGCTGTGTTGGGATGGATGGATGGATGGATGGATGGATGCTTGGATGCTTTGATGGATGGATGGATGCTTGAGGGGATGGATGGATGGACTTGGATGGAGGGGATGGATGGATGGATGCTTGTGGATGGATGGATGGATGAGGATGATGATGGATGGAGGATGGATGGATGGATGATGGATGGATGGATGGATGGATGGAGGGGATGCTTGGATGGATGTTAAAATAAAGCTGCTGTGATGCAGCAAATAAAAGGCTCATAGATCTGATGAGGTTTTATTCAAGCTTCTAATTTCCAAAAGAAAATCTAATATTTCTGATCCTCACAACAGAATAAACATCTGATAATGTTCAGATTGAGACTAAAAAGATGAAATGATGGGATGATTCCTCACCTGAGTCCTCAGTTTGATCATATCTGACTCCACTTGATTGTTGGACTCACTCAGATCTTTGATTTCTTCATCCAGCTGTTTTATTTCTTCATCATTTTCAATTCCTGAAGCACAAACACATAGATCCACCCACATTACAGAGGAGAGGGTCAGTTATAGTAGTAAAGACATAGCTCTGATTCCATCAGTTTATTGGTTTCTGTCTGACCCTTGCTTGCTCTTTGTTTGATTGTCAACATGTCCACGCTGCTCATCCTGGCCTTCTTCATTGCCGAGGTTGTGCGGGGACAACCGGAGAGACTGCGAATACAAGCAGATGCTGAAAACATCTGGACTGGCACTGGATGAGAACTGGGCCTTCATGGTAATGAAGTAACATCATCACAGGAATATCAGCTGGTAACTGAAGACTCTTTTAACAAGTTACTTTTTATTCCTAAATGAATTTATTGGTAAAATCGTTTTTCTTCATGCTGATTCACCTGCGGTGGGTCAGGAAGCTCCCGCTGACGTGTCCGGAGCCGTCGCAGCCTGGAGTTGGACAGCTCATCCCATCCGTCTTCCCAGACTTCCACACAAACTGCGATCCGTTTATGTAGCTGTCTTTCTGCCTCTTGGCCGCCAGGGGGCAGCCTGATGCACTGCGATGAGAAGCATACTTTCCCGTCACATGACCCTGTCCATCACAACCTGGGACCGGACACCTGGGAGGAGGAACAAACTGCAGCGGGTAACAACATTCCCCGAAACTACGATCCGACTGAACCGTATGTTCATTTGTCTGAGCTGATGTTTCAGCAGGCGGCTGAAAAATGCTGCCCCCTGCTGCCTGGAGGTGAACCACACACCTTACGGCTCCTACATTCAAACAGCTGGAAAAATTCTTACTTGATCGGCTCCTGCTCGTCCTTTTCCTCTTTGCTGTGGAGGATCTTAACGCCGCTCTTCTTGGCTCGAGGACATCCAGACAGACTGCGGGAGAGCAGGAACAACAGGGAATGAAAAGACATCACCAGGAGAGATGAATAAACAGAAAATCAGACATCAGCAGAAACTGTAAGCTTTGTTGCAGAGCTGCAGATTCTGTTTGACGTGTTGTTCTCTGTACCTCCTGTGGGAGGCATAATTCCCCGTAATGTGCCCCGACCCGTCACAGCCTGGTGTTGGACACCTGGGTAACAAACAGCACCACCAACAGTCAGATAGAGGAACTACACCAGTGTTTAGCCATTTGAGCTGACAGAGGACTCACTTTAGTTCCTGTGAGTTGGACGTCATCAAACCACGAATGTTCTTATCGGCCAGTTGACAGCTTGACAGACTGCAGAAGAAGAAACTCACAGTCACTGAAACACAACAGTCTCTGAAGACCACCACAAACTCCAACCCGTGAGACCCCATGGGCAAAACGTGATCAGACCCAACCAGAGAACAACCAGTAAGACCTGACCAGTCCGACCCAACCAGCTTGAGAAACGATCTCATTATCAAAAGCACTTCAGACTCAGAAACATTATCGTTATCATCATTTGGTACAAGAACCACTGAGCATCAAACAGATCAAATTAAATAACTCTAGTTGGTCTTTGAGACCAGGGGTCAAGGTTTAACCTTAGCCCCTGACCTAATTTATCTTTGAGATAATCTGAGATGCTTCACAGCAGCTAAGGGGCAACAGATCCATCTACACTACCGGTCAAAGGTTTTAGAACCACGTTCTTTCACTGGTTTTCTTTATGTACATGACTGCGTTGTACGTAGATTCTCACTGAAGGCATCAAAACTCTGAATGACACGTATGGAATTATGTAGCAAACAAAAACTAAAAGAACTTTAAATATGTTTTATATTTTAGCTTCCATAAAGTAGCTGCCCTTTGCTGTGATGACTGAAATATTAACCTTTGACCTTCTCTCAATGATCCTCTGGGAAGTTCTTTCAAGAATCTTGGGGAAACCATTTCAGGTGACCACCTCATGAAGATCATGGAGAGAACGCCCAGAGAGCAAAGCAGTGATCAGAGCAAAGGGCGGCTATTTGGAAGAATCTAAAATGTAAAAATGTTGAGACTTATTTCACATTTCTGTTTACTACATAATTCCATGTGTGTTCATTCACAGGTTTGATGAAAATCTACAATGTAAATAGTCATGGAAATAAAGAGACCCATTAAGTGAGCAAGTGTATCTAAAACCTTTGACCGGTAGTGTGTGTGAAATGCTGGGTTTGCCTGACAGATGACAGTTTCAGCCTCTAACCACCTAACGATCTGAGGACTAGTTGCAGACATGCTAGTTTGAGATGATAAATTCTAACGGTGACTTTTTGTTTAGAGAATAAAATAAGAAGAGTAATGTGTGGAATGTGAAGTTCCTGTCAGCGGTCTGCCAAAGCTTCCTGATCTCCAGTTTCAGAGCAGAAAGTGAACTGCTGATAAAGTAATCAGTCTTTTTCAACAGCCAGGTTGGGTGCCAACAGATGGAGCTGCAGTTTGAAATCTCTCTCTATTTCAGACAGTTTCTAACATGCTGCTTCACATTCACAGCCCCATTGTCCGCTCATCTGAAGGAACCTTCTGCAGAGATGTTTCAGCCTTACGTGATCAGCTCCTTCTTGTCCTCCTTGCAGGGGGGGTATTTGTGGTGTTTGGGGCTGGGAACCGTCACCTCAGCGGGGAAGTGCTGCTCGTCCAGCAGCTCCTGGAATGGATCCAGATCATCTCTCGGCTACAGGGATGACATTTAACCAGTACAGCAGAGGTCAAACTGAGCATGTGCAAACATCGCCACCTTCACTAGATGATTTCTCTGTGTGATGAAATAGGACGTTTCATTGATTCTCCATCTGGGAATGCTGATTTTGGGGAACTGAGGGAAAGTTTAGCAGGAAGAAGGATCAGGGATTCTGACCAAACTGCAGATGAACTCACTGCTGTGACTCTGAGGTTTAAATCAGGCAGAGAAATGTTCCATGTTAAAGTTTAACTAAAATACATCAAGATGCCTTAAAGTTCCCCAGGAGCACAAACAGCTGTCCAGTTATGTTACAACTCAATATCATCATGTTTTCATCTTGAATCTGTTCACCTGCAGAGACTCTAACAGCTACTTCCATGATGTTTGGGACAAAGACTCAATCCTCTCTGAGTTCCTCCTCCGAACATTTGACGGAAAACTTGAAATCAAATCAAATCTGCACATATTTCAGTTCATACTGAAGCACTTCTACTCCGACTAAAATACCCAGGGGCCACTACTTTAGAGTAGAAGAGAGTCCAGCCCCTCTCGAGGAGATGGGTTCCAGAGCCCACGCTGTGCGTGGAGGTGAGCCTGACTATTTTTAGTCAATATCTCTCAACCTCCTGCACAAGCTCAGGCTCCCCCCCCCCCAGCGAGGTGACATTCTACTTCCCTAGGGCCAGCCTAAGCATCTGGAGATCGGGCCGCCGAGGTCTCCACCTTCGTCCACTGCCCAATCCTCTTTACACCGGTCCCTCGTGGTTCCCCCTGCAGGTGGTGGGCCCACTGGGGGATGGCCTCGTGTCTCTTGTTCAGGCTCGGCCCGGCCAGGTCCCGCGAGGAGCAACCCGGCCACCAGGCGCTCTCCGATGAGTCCCGACCCCAAGCCTGGCTTCAGGGGGGGACCCCGCCTCCGCCGTACTGGGCAACGACGTGGCTCGATTTTGTGGTCCTGAAGGTTCTGCCCCCAGCTCAGCCGTCTCGTGTTGGAGTCTCGTGTTGGGGTTTACCCCAGTGGATGAGAGCCCCCGGGTTGGGGACAGGTCTCTGACTGACGTTTCAGCCTACGGGCTGAATGGTTTTGCAGTGTACCCGGCCTTCTTGCCGTCCCTGTTGGGGGTGCTAGATGGTGCCCCTCCCGGGGACTCCATATTCTGCTGGGGGAGTTCAACGCCCACGTGGGAAACAACAGTGACATTTCAAGCGGCATGATCGGGAGGAATGGCCTCCTCGATCTGAATCCGAGTGGTGTTTCTTTATTGGACTTCTGTGCTAGTCACGGATTGTCCATAATGAACACCATGTTCAAGTATAAGGGTATCCATCAGTGCACTTGGCACCAGAACACCCTAGGCAGGAGGTCGACGATCGACTTTGGAGTCGTGTCGTCAGACCTTCGGCCGCATGTTTTTGGTGAAGAGAGGGCCAGAGCTGTCCACTGATCACCACCTGGTGGTGAGTTGGATCTACTGGAAGTGGAGCAAGCTACAGGCTTGGCAGGCCCAAGCGCATAGTGAGGGTCTGCTGGGAACGTCTGGCAGAGCCCTTGGCCAGGGATGCATTCAACCCTCACCTCCGGGAGAGCTTTGACCAGATTCTGGGGGAGGTTGGAGAAATAGAGTCCGAGTGGACCATGTTCTCCGCATCTACTGTCGAAGCTGCTGCCCCTAGCTGTGGCCGTAAGGTCTGCAGTACCTGTCGTGGCGCCAATCCCCAAACCTGGTGGTGGACAACGGCAGTAAGAGACGCTGTCAAGCTGAATAAGGAGTCGTATCGGCTGTGGTTGGCTTGTGGGACTCCTGAGGTGGCTGACAGGTACCGTGAGGTCAAGCATGCTATGGCCCAGGCTGTGGCAGAGGCAAAAACTCGGGCCTGGGAGGAGTTCGGTGAGGCCATGTAGAAGGACTACCGGTTGGCCTCAAAGCAATTCTGGCAAACCATCCGGCGCCTCAGGAGGGGGAAGCAGTGCTTCGCCAACACTGTTCACAGTGTGTGTGGGAAGCTGCTGACCTCGACTGGGGACATTATCGGTCGGTGGAAGGAGTACCTTGAGGATCTCCTCAATCCTGCCATCACGCATTCCCTGGTGGAAGCAGAGGCTGTGGACTCGGGGTTGGACTTTTTCACCACCCAGGCTGAAGTCACCGAGGTGGTTAAAAAGCTCCATGGTGGCAGGGCTTCAGGGGTGGATGAGATCCGCCCTGAGTACCTCAAATCTCTGGATGTTGTGGGGCTGTCATGGTTGACATGCCTCTTCAACATTGCATGGCAGTCGGGGACAGTGCCTCTGGACTGGCAGACTGGGGTGGTGGTCCCCCTTCAGAAGAAGGGTGACCGTAGGGTGTGTTCCAACTATAGGGGGATCACACTCCTCAGCCTTCCTGGTAAGTTCTACATCAGGGTATTGGTGAGGAGAGTCCGGCCGATAGTCGAACCTCGGCTTCAGGAGGAGCAGTGTGGTTTTCGTCCCGGCCGTGGAACACTGGACCAGCTCTATACCCTCTACATGGTACTCGAGGGTTAATGGGAGTTTGCCCAACCGGTCCACATGTGTTTTGTGGACCTGGAGAAGGCATTTCGACTGTGTCCCTCGTGGTGCCCTGTGGGGGATGCTCCAGGAGTATGGAGTTGGGGGGTCCTTTATTAGGGGCCATCCGGTCTCTGTACAAGCGGAGCAGGAGTTTGGACCGCACTAAGTCGGACCTGTTCCCAGTGCATGTTGGACTCCGACAGGGCTGGCCCTCATAACTTTTATGGACAGGATTTCTAGGTGCAGCCAAGGGCTGGAGGGGGTCTGGTTTGGGGACCAGTGGATTTCGTCTCTTCTTTTTGCAGATGACGTGGTCCTGCTGGCCCCCTCTAGCCAAGACCTACAGCATGCACTGGGGCGGTTCGCAGCCGAGTGTGAAGCAACTGGGATGAAGATCAGCTCCTCCAAGTCCGAGGCCATGGTTCTCGCCCGGAAAAGGGTGGCTTGTCCTTTTCAGGTTGGAGGGGAGTTCCTGGCTCAAGTGGAGGAGTTCAAGTATCTCGGGGTCTTGTTCACGAGTGAGGGAAGAATGGAGCGGGAGATCGACAGACGGATCGGTGCGGCTGCCGCAGTAATGGGGCGCTGTGCCGGTCCGTTGTGGTGAAGAGAGAGCTGAGCCGAAAAGCGAAGCTCTTGATTTACCGGTCGGTCTACGTTCCTACCCTCACTTATGGCCATGAACTTTGGGTCATGACCGAAAGAACGAGATCCCGGATACAAGCGGCTGAAATGAGCTTCCTCCGTAGGGTGGCCGGGCACTCCCTTAGAGATAGGGTGAGGAGCTCAGCCATCCGGGAGGAGCTCGGAGTAGAGCCGCTGCTCCTCCACATCGAGAGGAGCTTGTTAAGGTGGCTCGGTCATCTATACCGGATGCCTCCTGGACGCCTTCCTTGGGAGGTGTTCCAGGCACGTCCCACCGGGAGGAGGCCCAGGGGACGGCCCAGGACACGCTGGAGGGACTATGTCTCTCGGCTGGCCTAGGAACGCCTTGGGCTCCCCCCGGAGGAGCTGGAGGAGATGTCTGGGGAGAGGGACGTCTGAGTGTCTCTACTGAGTCTGCTGCCCCCGCGACCCGTTCCCGGATGAAGCGGAAGACGACGAGTACAAGTACTGAGGCAACATGGGACCTTCTCACAGTTAAAACAAAAAAATCTGTCAAAGCATGCCTTCCATTTTCCAGAAGAGCCTGAAGGGAACAAGCAGGAGCTGAAGGTGGCTCCTGGAGAAGTCCTGGAAGAACATCACTAGAGCTGATCTGCGGCAACTACTGATGTCTGTCATGCTGTCTTTATCTCTTTAGGTGAAAAGCTCTAAAACCAGATGCAGTCACTAACTGCCTGTGTGGGAAATCAGATCAGGACTGTGCAGATGATCCATCATGTTCCTGAAGAACAAATAATGTAGTGCCATTTCTATCCTCAGGGGGCACTCTCCTACCATATTCAGCCCACAAACTAAACCATAAACTGACCGAGAGAAGGTCCAACCCTAATCAGAACTAGACCTTCGGGCCTTCCTTGTACCTCTTTGTGCTCCTGATCTTCTCCCAGGCGTTTTATCTTGGTGTAGTCCACCGGCAGATCCCAGCAGTCGGCGTCACCCAGCTGGAAGCAGCGGCTGCTGAGCAGTGCCTGACGCTGCGGGGACATCGGCTGCAGAGGGGTCAACACCGTCCCGCTGCCCTCTGGACCTCCGGGCTGACCGCCCACATCTATCGGCCCATTATCATCCAGGTCCCCGACCGGAATCTGAAGGACCAGAGATAGAAAATCTGAATACATTCATATAATCATCCCACCAGCTGCCCCTACCCCTTAACTAGGGTGATTATCTTAAACTCAAAATCACACGGCGTCGTACAGAATCTGATTTTGGGCCCACTGATTTTAATCGTCAAGCTGCTGGGCTTTTATCTCCTCACACAGATTCCCTGTGACCCCTAACCCTCAGAGAACATTCACCTGCTTGAGACCAGAACAGGTGTGTATGCTATCTAAATTTCTGCTCTTATTCTGCTTTGGAAAGAAATCTAGAATGATACATCTCTATCTACAGGTAACGCTTCTACAATGTTGCTAATCTTTGAAGGTTTAAATGAATATGTGCTGAAAGAACGCTGTGTGGCTCAGTATGAGCAGCTGAACTAAATTCGGAATTTGAGCTGCATCACTGACACATTCAGATGAACTTATCAACTAATTATATCTGGAAACATGAAATGGAATCCTCATTTTCTCAGTATTTATGAATAAATCTAGCTTATGAGGAGCTAGCAGTTGGCTCCAGCCTTCATCCATCAGGTAATGTGTGTACGCAGGTGTTTACCTGAGTCAGCAGGTCGTGGGGCTTCCCTCCCAGAGCGTTGGGGAGCTCCCGGCACCTCGTGGACAGGTTGAGGATGGCCGTTGCAGCCATGTGGGCAGCTTCCATGTCGTGGGTGTAGTCAAAGCTGCTCTTGCTGCAGGTGCTGCTGGCGCTGCTTCCTCCTCCACCTCCTCCTCCACCTCCTCCTCCACAGCTCAGGCTGCTGCTGCTGCTCGGAGCGTAGCTGGTGGTGCTGCTGGCCGGACTCTTACAGTAACGCTTTGCTGCAGGGATTAACACACAGACGGATGGTGGCTGGATGAAGGGATCAGAGCTGGAAATGTAACCCCAGCACCCTCTAAGTCGGTTTCCATCATGACGGATCCATCCAACAGTGAAACTGACTGGGGTGAAATCTGGACCTGCAGTTCATGTAAACTAACATCAGCTCTGCTTGAGGTTTCCCAGTGTGTCAGACTAATTTTCAGCTCTATACTGGACTCTGCAACTGGACCTCTGAAACATACGAACTACAATTGTTCAGGAGGGATCATTCAGTTCAGGTTGGCAGTCCACATCAGATCGGGCTGCATGGACTGATGTTAAAAGGAGAAAGCAGAGGAAAGCAGTAAATCCAGGAATGATACACTGCTCCAAAAAATAAAAGGAACACTCCAATAACATCCTAGATCTGAATGAATGAAATATTCTCATTAAATACTTTGTTCTGTACAAAGTTGAATGTGCTGACAACAAAATCCCACAAAAATCATCAATAGAAATCAAATTTATTAACCAATGGAGGCCTGGATTTGGAGTCACACACAAAATTAAAGTGGAAAAACTCACTACAGGCTGATCCAACTTTGATGTAATGTCCTTAAAACAAGTCAAAATGAGGCTCAGTATTGTGTGTGGCCTCCATGTGCCTGTATGACCTCCCTACAACGCCTGGACATGCTCCTGATGAGACGGAGGATGGTCTCCTGAGGGATCTCCTCCCAGACCTGGACTAAAGCATCCGCCAACTCCTGGACAGTCTGTGGTGCAACGTGACGTTGGTGGATGGAGCGAGACATGATGTCCCAGATGTGCTCAATCGGATTCAGGTCTGGGGAACGGGCGGGCCAGTCCATAGCTTCAATGTCTTCATCTTGCAGGAACTGCTGACACACTCCAGCCACATGAAGTCTAGCATTGTCCTGCATTAGGAGGAACCCAGGGCCAACTGCACCAGCATATGGTCTCACAAGGGGTCTGAGGATCTCATCTCGGTACCTAATGGCAGTCAGGCTACCTCTGGCGAACGCATGGAGGGCCGTGCAGCCCTCCAAAGAAATGCCACCCCACACCATTACTGACCCACTGCCAAACCGGTCATGCTGAAGGATGTTGCAGGCAGCAGATCGCTCTCCACGGTGTCTCCAGACTCTGTCACGTCTGTCACATGTGCTCAGTGTGAACATGCTTTCATCTGTGAAGAGCACAGGGCGCCAGTGGCGAATTTGCCAATCCTGGTGTTCTCTGGCAAATGCCAAGCGTCCTGAACGGTGTTGGGCTGTGAGCTCAACCCCCATTTGTGGACGTCAGGCCCTCATACCATCCTCATTGAGTCGGTTTCTAACCGTTTGTGCAGACACATGCACATTTGTGGCCTGCTGGAGGTCATTTTGCAGGGCTCTGGCAGTGCTCCTCCTGTTCCTCCTTGCACAAAGGCGGAGGTAGCGGTCCTGCTGCTGGGTTGTTGCCCTCCTACGGCCTCCTCCACGTCTCCTGGTGTACTGGTCTGTCTCCTGGTAGCGCCTCCAGGCTCTGGACACACACCAAACCTTCTTGCCACAGCTCGCATTGATGTGCCATCCTGGATGAGCTGCACTACCTGAGTCACTTGTGTGGGTTGTAGAGTCCGTCTCATGCTACCACGAGTGTGAAAGCACCACCAACATTCAAAAGTGACCAAAACATCAGCCAGAAAGCATAGGTACTGAGAAGTGGTCTGTGGTCCCCACCTGCAGAACCACTCCTTTATTGTGTGTGTCTTGCTAATCGCCAAAGATTTCCTCCTGTTGTCTTTTCCATTTGAACAACAGCAGGTGAAATTGATTGTCAATCAGTGTTGCTTCCTAAGTGGACAGTTTGATTTCACAGAAGTCTGATTTACTTGGAGTTATATTGTGTTGTTTAAGTGTTACCTTTATTTTTTTAAGCAGTGTAATTCAGTGAGGATGAATCAGCGTGCTGCAGTGATGCTGATGGAGGAAGCTGAAAGAAGTCAGGCAGTCGTGACGCCTCATTTGAAATCCTCCCCCTGCGTCTCACTAATGGCTTCCAGCCAAAGGAGCCAAGTTCACCTCCATTATCTCTGCTGCTTCCCACTCCCTCCATCCCTTCATCCTCTGCTCGCTCCTCATCACTTCCATCACTCTGCTTTCTGTTCAGCCTCAGGCAGAAGCTGCAGCATTTTTAACGTCATTATAACAAGAAGTCGTGTCTGTTCACACTGTCCTCAAACAGGAAAACCAGGTCATAATGATGAGATTCCAAGCAGCACTAGTTCCCTTCAACAAGACAGGCAGCTCACAGTAAACCCACATTTTTCCATGTTTATTCCAGACATAGCTGTAAACAGCTGTAAACATTATAGATTCAGTCAACCCGGTTCTATTTTCCAGTAAAACTGAACCAAAGATGAAAATGGATCCTTATGGATTCCTGTCAAGATCCATGATCATGTGCCTTACCCTCATATCCCTTTGGAGATGTATCCCGTCCGTGGTGGGATTTGGATGTGGGGCCTCTCTTTCCGTAGCTGGCATGCTGTCCGTCATAGCCGGTGTAGTCGTAGCTGGTCTTGGAGTATTTCTCCAGCTCCTTGGTCAGATTGGATCGAGGTGTGCTGGTGGGAACGTTGTTTTTGTAGCCATACTGAGGAATCTCCAGCTGCTTGACGAAACACATCGGCCTGAATGGGAAGAAAACAGGCGTCATCCATCCATCCATCCGTCCCTCCATCCATCCATCCGTCTGTCCGTCCATCCATCCATCCGTCCGTCTGTCCATCCATCCATCCGTCTGTCCATCCATCCATCCATCTGTCCGTCTGTCCATCCATCCATCCATCCGTCCGTCTGTCCATCCATCCATCCGTCTGTCCGTCCATCCATCCATCCGTCCGTCTGTCCATCCATCCATCCGTCTGTCCATCCATCCATCCATCTGTCCGTCTGTCCATCCATCCATCCATCCGTCCGTCTGTCCATCCATCCATCCGTCTGTCCATCCATCCATCCATCTGTCCGTCTGTCCATCCATCCATCCATCCGTCTGTCCATCCATCCATCCATCCGTCCGTCTGTCAATCCATCCATCCATCCATCCGTCTATCCATCCATCCATCCATCCATCCATCCATCCGTCTGTCCATCCATCCATCCATCTGTCAATCCATCCATCCGTCTGTCCGTCCATCCATCCATCCATCCGTCCGTCTGTTCATCCATCCATCCATCCGTCCGTCCATCCATCCGTCCGTCCGCCCATCCATCCGTCCGTCTGTCCATCCATCTGTCCATCCATCCGTCTGTCCATCCATCTGTCCATCCATCCGTCTATCCATCCATCCATTTATCCATCCATCCATCCGTTCGTCCGTCTGCCCGTCCGTCCATCCGTCCGTCCATCCAACCGTTCGTCAGTCCATCCATCCATCCAATCATCCATCTGTTCATCCATCCATCTAACTATCCATCCATCCATCCATCCGTCCGTCCAACCGTCCGTCCGTCTGTCCATCCATCCGTTCGTCAGTCCATCCATCCATCCAATCATCCGTCTGTTCATCCATCCATCTAACTATCCATCCGTCCGTCCGTCCATCCGTTCGTCCATCTGTCCATCCATCTGTCCGTCCGTCCATCCATCCATCCATCCATCCATGCATCCATGCATCCATCCATCCATCTAACCATCCGTCCGTCTGTCTGTCCGTCCGTCCGTCCGTCCGTCCATCCATCCATCCATCCATGCATCCATCCATCCGTCCGTCCGTCCGTCCGTCTGTCCGTCCGTCCATCCATCCATCCATCCATGCATCCATCCATCCGTCCGTCCGTCCATCCGTCCGTCCGTCCATCCATCCATCCATCCATGCATCTATCCATCCGTCCGTCCGTTCGTCCATCCATCCATCCATCCATGCATCCATCCATCCGTCCGTCTGTCCGTCCGTCCGTCCATCCATCCATCCATCCATCCATCCATCCATCCATGCATCCATCCATCTATCCATCCGTCCGTCCGTCCATCCATGCATCCATCCATCTATCCATCCGTCCATCCGTCCGTTTGTCCATCCATCCATCCATCCATCCGGTAGCTCAGAGGGGCAGTACCTCAGGACTCGGTCTGACGTCTGATTGGTCTTACTGCCACCATCAGATGAGTGAGTCTTTTCATGGACCTTTGCCATCTTTTCTGCAGCCGCTATCGGACATCCGGACAAACTGTCCGAGGAGGAAGAGACAACAGGAAAAGGTTAGACATGAAGACAGAAACGTTCACACAGAAACAATAAACATGGGGTGGATGGAGCAGATCAGAGAGAATCTTGGACTGGTTTTAATGGTTTAACTCATCTGGTGGGTTCCTCCTGTGTGTTCAGTTGGAGAGACTACTTTACTGTTTGACTGGTGAGGAACTCATTGAGGAACTGACTGATTAGCAGCTTTAATTGCTTCCTTCTGGACTAGCAGTTGATGTTTTGACATCAAACATGAAAATTCCAGCATCCTGGAATAAATGGATTAAAGAATCCCACCAAGAATCCCACCAACCCCACCCTCAAAATCCAATTTGGCTGCTCAATGTGTAAAACCCAGTTTTGCTGCAGTAATAAACTGGTAATCTACATTCAGTCAGTGTATGAATGGGTCACACGCAGAATCCTCTGAGAGGGACGATGTTGCTGCTGTGTCTTGATGAGACATCAGCTCATGTTGATAACATGTTGGTGACAAAGCAACACTTTAGTTGGACTCGGTTTTCTGTCATTAACATCCACCAGTGATGATGTTTGAAGATGGGGTGGGGCAATCAGAGATAATCCTGAATCGTCCTGGTGGTTTGGAGAACCTAAAGCTGCTGGAGGTGGTTCATGCAGGAAGAAGACCTCAGCGCTGAGTCTGATCTGAAACTTTCTCATGAAAAATCATACAGGTGAGAGGCTGCAGACTCACCTGCGATGGGAATTCCTGTTGCTATTGACATGCCCCCGTCCAGAGCAGCCAGGAGTCGGACACTTTAACACATTTTCATACATGGCAAGAACTTTAACAGATAGGAGAAGATGAGAGAGACAGCGAGGGTTAGGAGCCGACAGGAGAGTTACCGGCTGGTCATTACTGACTATTGGGCATGCTCAGATCACACCAACATGGCCGACGAGGCGTTCACATGATGAGAACAAACACTGATGAGTCAAACTGTGAGGGGATGTAGCCGGAGGGAAATATTTACCGACAATGATCCGAAGATCCCTCTTCTTATTCAGAATAATCTGACTGACATCAAGAACTTCTTATTCAGAATCACCTGGTCCACCTTGTCTAGAACCACTGATCCAGGAACCATCTAATCTATAATATTCTGATCAAAAACCTTCTGTCCAAGAACTTCTTATGGAGAATCATCCGGTCCAGAACTATCTGTTTCTAAAAAAATCTTATCTAGAATAATCTGATTCAGAGTGTTCTGTCCAATAACCATCTGAGCCATGACCATCTGGTCCAGAATCATTTAATCCAGAGCCATCTCCACTATAACTATCTCTCTGGTGAATAACCGTGTAATCATGAACCATGAGTTTCTGAACCATCTCGATTTGGACCAGGTATCGGACCAGATCCAGAACCACCTAATCCATTCTTCGTGCTGGAGAGAAGCTCCCGGCAGAAAGACTGATCAGAGTGAAAACGTCTGGTTTCTTGCAGACAGTTTTTGGTTCACAGAGGATAATGTTCGTCATGCAGGGTCCAGATTTCCGGATGATGGAAAGTCAGCATAAAGAATCAGAGTTTTCACACGGACCAACTCGTTAAACCAACTTTAAAGCCAGGCTGATATTTTAGATTTGTTCCTGACAGATTTAAACTACGCTGATTTTATCAGATTTTACTCAGAAAAAAAATCACATTGTCTGCTTCAGTTGGTTCTGGAAATATTCCTGTTTTATGAAACCAGCCTGATTATTTTGATAAACTGCAGCAGCTCAAAAATTTCACTTTGTGTTTCTTTCTGATTTTCCTGAATATGAAAAAGTTTAATCTCTGAGGTTTCATCTTAGTTCTGTTATGCACACGGTTCTCTGACAGTTTACAGTCAGGTTGAAACATCACAACCAGCCATGAGCTGGTTATAAAGCATAGAACAGAGATGACAGCTTCTCAGCATCCTCCTCTTCTAAACTCTCCACCAAACTGAAGACAAACAGCTTTTAGCTGTTGAGGATTCCAAGACGTTTTCTGCCAGCTGCTCTGGAACTGTGTCGTGATTCTTGATCTGACACACTGGGATTAAACCTTCTCCTCCTGTAAACAGAGTCCAAACACAACAAACACTGATGGTTCATGCAGAAGCCAGAAGATGGATCCCCAACATGCTGACACCTGTGAACTTTCACAGAAACATCAAACAGCTCGGAACATCGCAGCTCATCCTGGATAAAGATGCTGGGGCCACAACGTGCACAAGCTTTCGTATTTGTGATCAATGTAAAGCAGAAATCATCTAATTGGCTGGGTAAAGACAGGTGGGTGGTGCCACAGAAACATTTTATATTACTGCTGGTTCTTCTGCTGACCCAATCTGAGCTGCATCCAATCAGATGATGGTAATCTGAACCTAATTTCTGACTTAAGGTCAGATGGTGTTGTTTGGAGAGGGAGATCTGATTAAAACCTAAACAGATTTCCTGAACAAGATCCTGATGGAGTGGGACCTCCATCTGGGATTGGCAGCTGCCTAACGATGTCTGTTTCCTCTGGTAAACCTTTCTCTGAATGTTGATCTAACTGCAGAACACTGGTTCTAACCTTGATCTCTGTTTTCATCTCAAACCTCAGGAGAAAGGCCACCAGCCCACAGCGCCCACACTTGCTGAGACATATTGGAGTATTTAGGGAATTTTAGCAGCAGATCCAAGCAGATCCTTTTGGTTTAGTTTAATCAATAAGATGATTTCTGTCTCTGAGGAAACATCCAGCATTCCCAAAGAAATTACACTTCAGGCGGATAAAAAGCAGCAGCACCTACTTTCAGGAGGGACCCGGTCTTTGTGGGGACATCCGGACAGACTGCGGTGGTGGGGGTACAGACCCGTCACATGACCGGTACCGTCACAACCCGGTGTCGGACACTTGCTCTCCTTCTTCTCTCCTCTGGAAGAATCTGGAAAGAAACACAAGGAGAAACATCTGATGAGATGGACCACAGAACAACGTCAGTTTGAATAATCGGTTCAGCAGATTGGTTGTGTTTCACCTTTTAGTAGTATCAAAATTAAAAAACAGAGGTCAGTACTGGCTTACCAGACTGTTACTGGGCCTTTAATGGGCCAAACCTTCCTGATGGAGGGTTTCCTGTCTGATCCAAAAACAGACCTCCAGTCCCCTCCATCCCCCCGGGAAAACTCCTCCAGCTGAATCAGAGGAAAAGTCAGATGAGACATTAAGAAGCCTTCTTATGACCTGCCTTTGGGGCTAATTGACCTGTCTGAGTCTTTTCTGATGATTAATATCCCAGTTCTGATGGGTGAATATTACCTGGTTCCACCTTCTGACAGGTGAACATTACCGGGCTTCACCCACTGACAGGTGAATATTTCCTGGTTCCACCTTCTGACAGGTGAATATTTCCTGGTTCCACCTTCTGACATGTTAATATTACCTGTTTCCACCTTCTAAATGTGATCATTACCTGGTTTCACCTTCTGGCAAGTGGACAATACCTGGTTCCACCCACTGACAGGTGAATATTACCTGTTTCCATCCACTGTTAGGTGAATATTACCTGGTACCACCTTCTGACAGGCGAATATTACCTAGTTCCACCTTCTGACAGGTGAATATTTCCTGGTTCCACCTTCTGACAGGTGAATATTTCCTGGTTCCACCTTCTGACAGGTTAATATTACCTGGTTCCACTTTCGGACAGGTGAATATTACCTGGTTCCACCTTCTGACAGGTTAATATTATCTGGTTCCACCTTCGGACAGGTGAATATTACCTGTTTCCACCCACTGATAGGTGAATATTACCTGGTTCCACGTTCTGACAGGTTAATATTACCTTATTCCATCTTCTGACAGGTTAACATTACCTGGTTCCACCTTCTGGCAGGTAAATATTACCTGGTTCCACCTTCTGACAGGTTAATATTACCTGGTTCCACCTTCTGACAGGTTAATATTACCTGGTTCCACCTTCTGACAGGTTAATATTACCTGGATCCACCCACTGACAGGTGAATATTACTCGAGTCCACCTTCTGACAGGTGAATATTTCCTGGTTCCACCTTCTGACAGGTTAATATTACCTGTTTCCACCTTCTAAATGTGATCATTACCTGGTTTCACCTTCTGGCAAGTGGATAATACCTGGTTCCACCCACTGACAGGTGAATATTACCTGTTTCCATCCACTGATAGGTAAATATTACCTGTTTCCACCCACTCATAGGTGAACATTACCTGGTTCCACCTTCTGACAGGTGAACTTTACCTGGTTCCACCTTCTGACAGGTGAACATTACCTGGTTCCACCTTCTGACAGGTGAACATTACCTGGTTCCACCCACTGACAGGTGAACATTACCTGGTTCCACCCACTGACAAATAAACATTATCTAGTTCCACCGATTGAAAGGTGAACATTACCTGGTTCCACCTTCTGACAGGTGAACATTACCTGGTTCCACCTTCTGACACAAAGAAAAGTACCTGGTTCCAGCAGCTGGTAAAAAGAAAATAACTCGGTTCCACCCTCAGTCAGGTGAACAATACTTGGTTCCACCTACTGAAAGAACCAGGTGATCAACTTGGTCACGATGTTCTGATTAGTTACTGTACTTTGTAACATGTTACCAGCAGTAACTGTGAAGCTGCAATCGAAGACTAAATCAACCAACGGAACCCTGACTCAGAGCTGCAGGGTCCAAATAGACCTCAGCATAGTTCAGATCAGAACCGTCCCTGTGGGAGTCAGTGTGTAGGTTTCTCTACCTTTAGGGTAGTAGGCCCTCTTCAGCCCATCCGGGTGCATCCTGGACTTGCGTTCCTCAGCAGCGGTGCTATGCCTGGGGCTGTGCTCCCCATGGATGCGGTGATGGTGCTGATCCCGACGGGGCATTGTATGTTCTGAGATCATCCGGTCCCGCATCACCTTTGCTCTCTCAGATTCCAGGGCGATGGCCTTCTCCAGCAGCGACAGGTTTCCCTTGGCCATGTCGAATGTGTCATCGGAGCGATCTGAGGCCACGGATGTGGTGTCCTCGTCGCCCTCCTGACTGTAGCTGTAGCCTCTGGATGCTGGACTCAGTTGCTCTTCCAGCTTCATCAGGTTCAACATCTCAGAGTAGCTACGCTCCAGTGGTCTGGCATCTTCCTGAACTTCTTGTGGATAGGTGTCGTACCTGAGAGTAAAAACCACAGTGAGGTTTCAGCAGGTCTGGATCATTTTCTTATGTGCAATGATATTGGTCCCAACCAAAGACTGGAGGAAGCTGAAGAAAGGACCTTCCTGTGCCTGAGCTGCGTTTGGTTGAACACCTGAACCCCTCAGGGGAGCGTGGGTTGTTGAGGTAGAGAAGACCCAACTGTGTCTGGCATGCTTCACCACTGGGTTTTAACTGCTGGTGTTTTAACTTCTGCTGTTTAATTTCTCATTTTTTAACTATAGGCGTTTAACTACTGGTTTTAACTACTGGTCTTTACTACTGGTTTTAACTACTGGTTTTAACAACTGGTGTTTAACTACTGGTTTTGACTACTGGTGTTTAACTACTGGTTTTAAGCACTGGTGTTTAACTACTGGTTTTAACTACTGGTTTAACTATTGGTTTAAACACTGGTTTTAACTACTGGTTTTAACTATTGGTTTTAATTAGGTTTTTTTTA
>JAHHUM010003026.1:0-50671 GCA_036173005.1 Crenichthys baileyi
CAGAACCTTTTACAGGTGATGAAAGGGGGGAACCCCAAATTGACCTACAGAACGTTACCCTTCGTTGATGTGGAGGCTGGACCTGGGTTCTCGTTAAGAGCTTTTAGAAGAATATTTTTCCTGAATGGAAAATGGTTTGACCATTTATTCTATTTCTTAAGAACCTTATGTATTGTATATTTGCTGCAGAACAATCCTAATCTAAAAGATTTACATTGTTAAATTTGGTTTTAAATTTTCATTTCTGCTCATAATTATTTTGTTTTCTGAGATTCCTATGTACTCGGGGGTGGAGTTTGAGCACTGCTGGGAAAGTCTTCACACCCCTTTTCATGTCATCATCGCACTGGACTGTGATAAAGGAGGACGTTGAGGAAATACAGGAAAAAGGACACTAAGGAAATACACAAAAGGTGATGCTAACGATGCAACGATACCCTCCCGCACAAGATCAGGCTCCTTCCCCCCCAGCGAGGTGACATTCCAAGTTTCTAGAGCCAGCCTAAGCATCCAGGTATCGGGCCGCGCGGTCTCTTCCTTCGTCCTTTTTAGCAGACTAAAAATTAACGCCTCTATTACAGATGACCCTGACTACATATTTTTTTGTTCCTTTTATGAAAACCTTTGACCTCTGACCTCTACCAAGCTTCAATGGATGCCCTGTTGAACAAGCTAACAGTTAAACCAATCTCTAACATGGAGCAGAAACGCTGGGATGGGCCAATCACCATGCAGGAAATTATTGATGCTCTCGCATCTCAAACTCAATAAATCTCCTTGGATCGATGGACTAGCTGCTGAGTTTATGAACATGATCTCTAATGACCTTTCACCTTTTCTATCACAAGTTTTCACTGAAAGTCTGAAAAACGTCTCCCTGCCAGCAGCCCTCACTCAGGATTCAACCACTTTTACACCAAAATGACGAACAGGTCCTTTACTCCTTGATAACTGGCGTCCCAAATGTCTTCTTAATAATGATTATTAAATATTAGCTTTAGTTGTTGCTCAGAGAGAAACATCAGCATCAGTCTGGTTTTATGAACAACAGACATGTCACACATAATATAAGACTTGTTCTGGGTGTTTTAGATCATCAGGGTTTTGTTCATGGTCTTATTTTATTTTTAGACTTTTAGGAGTTTGGTACGGTAGAAAACGGATTTATCTTCCCAGGTCTGTAAAAGTTTAGATTTGCTAAATTCTTCACATCAGTCCTTAAAACCCTGAACCTGAACAATAACAGCTCCATCAAACCGAGTCGTGGCTTCTCTCCTAGATTTAGCATCTGTAGAGGAACCAGACAGGGGTGTCATGGCTCCCCCTAGCTGTTTCTTTTAGTAGTGCAGCTTCTGGCTGACCATGTTAAAGCCAGTCCTCTAAAAGGGACGTCTGTCACTGGCAAAGAAATTACTTGAACACAACTGGCAGATGATACCACCTTGTTCTTAAAGGAGGGTCAGATCCCATTAGCCACCAAAGAAATAATTACTTTTTCCAAAGCCTCTGGACTCCATCTAAACCTTAAGAAATGTGATACTATGGCTGTAAAGGACTGGTCCAGGAACTGCTCCAGAACCTCAGCTGAAGGCATACCAGTTAAAAATTAGGTGATCTGTTTAGGCATAACCATGTCAAAGGATCAGAGAAGAAGAAGAACTCTCTACTTCAAAAGACTAGAAAAAGACTGAACCAATGAGATCTTTCACTGCGAGGTCATATTCTGCTCCTGAAGGCATCTCCAGGCTGCTTTGTGCTGCAGAGGCCTGAGACCTGGACAATGAGAGTGGGAAAGAAACTGACAAAATGTTTAATTTTGTCAGATTTGTTAAAATAAGAGTTAATATATGAGGAAATCTGCTCTGATGAACTTATATGAAAACTGAGGGCTTAACTGTTTATCCTTCTCCATTTTGATGACACCTTTTAGATAAATTCATCACGTTTTTAAATCCCCAGCCTTTATTTGGAACAACATCCATTTTCATATGTTTTCTAAATCTGGAGGTTTGAATTTGTTTCTAGTTTCTCTCTGTCAGACTCTCTAATTTTAACCACCAGACTTTCCTCTCATGGTCGCTCATCTACAAGAACAACTTCTCTCCTCACCGTTATTTCATGTGGAACAATGAGGACATTTTATAGAAGAAGAAAACAATTTTTATTGATGATCGGTTCAGTCATAACATTAATCTGGTAGATCAACTACTGACAACCCTGACATCTTACTCACATATGAAGAACTTCTCTCTAACATTCCTGTTTCTTCTGGAGATCATGCTAAAGTTTTTGGTACAATTTCTACAGAAATGTGTATGTTTATTCAGAAAGAGGTCAAGGGTCAATCATTCTCAGTCTCCTCCTCTTAGTTCCATACATTATCCTGTTGGTAAAATACGTCTCTTTGCAGCAATAATAAACTATCAGATCCCTCTTTGAGAAGAAGGTGACATCTTTCCTGCTGTCACACCGTTTTTCATTATTACAAATAAAGATTATTTTAAATGAAATAGACGATTCTCTCAGTGAGAGACCCCCCCACAGCTAGGTATGTCTGTAGATAACAGTAGACGCTCCACTGAATCTCCACTGAATGCACTTAGGAAACAGTCCTGAAAGTAATTTTTTCCATACCTAATTATAAAGTCGTACTAAACTACATCCTGTTAAATGGTAAATATTGGTTTTAATATGATTATTAAAATAAAAAATAAACTATAAAACAATTAAAATCATCCATTCTGTGATACAAATTACAAAACAAGCAAATACAAAACAGAAAGGGTTAATTTCAAATAAAAAGGCTTAATGCAAGAATGACGATAGAGGATAAAGCGCAAAAAGGGTCAATCAAAGAAATTTTAAAAATATCACAGTAACATAAAGAAAGCACCCTGAAGGCCCAAATTCAACCTGAAAAGACTCACTAATGAGAGAAACACAGAGATGGCATTTAGAGAAGTTCATTAGCTGATGTTTGTTTTCTCTTGGCGCTCGGACCCCGGTGGAAGACATGGATGCTGATAAAGACATGAGCATGAATGAACATCTTAGGGTTAGAATTAGAGACGTCTTTCCCCCCGGGATCCTGATACTGGTGGTGGAGTGGAGGCCTGAGGAGATCAGGGACTCGAAAGAAGCTTGAAGCCTGATGGTGGAGATGGGGTGGAGGAGGGAAGAAGCTCAGCTGAAGAGCAGGAGATTCTGCATATGAAGGTCTTTTAAAGCGAAGCCTGGAGGAATGATTGGCTAAAGAGGAATGTGGATCAGGAGCTGATTGGTTGGAGCGGAGAATGTGGTGGAGTGATTAGACGCAGCCAGAAGTGGAGGTGAGTCTTCCAAGTAGAATTTGTGTCAAAATTCCATTTAAACAGTTTATCTGCAAAAAAAGTAGTTTGAAGTCAAATTCTTCAATTAAAGAAGTTTGAGGGCATATTTATTACTCCTTATTACTAAGAGCTCTACAGTAAAACAGAAAGTCATCGTAAAACATCTATCTTGGTCGGATAATGATCATAACTTTATGGATGAAACATTTCCCAGGATAATCACTTTATGAGAAATCACTCCGGTCATCGTCCATAATAAGACCGTAAATTATGTCTGTATCAGATTAAAAACTGAGTTCTCTCAAAATCAGATTAAAAATTATTTGCCTCTATCAGGGGGATTAAAAACAAAAAAAATTATGTCTCTATCAGATTTAAAATTATGCCTCTATCATTTTAAAGAGATGGAAGTTTGGAGAATAAAAAAAAAAAACAACAATCAGAGAGATCAGCCCACAGAGCCTCAACATATGCAATGAAAAAAAAAAAACCAGGGGATGCTCGGTTCTTTTCAAAACAGCATCAACAATAATTTTTGGGTTTTAAACCAAAAAATCATTGTGGGAAAAAAAAGTTACTGGATGGATAAAAAAATACAAAAAAAAAAAGTTTTAAAAAAGTGGATCTCTTTGGCTTTTGGAGCAATTGGAAAACTTTAAGGGTAATTGGTGCATAATTAGGGAATATTATTGTGGTAAAAAAAATTGATTTATGGTATTTTTTTAAATGGAATAGTGGATATACAATAAATATAAAAAATATGTGTCTTAAATTTGCTCTTTAAAAAAAAAAAGAAACAACAGTTACCAATCAAAAACCTTGTAGTAAAAAAACAGGGAATGATGGTCGAAGAAAAGGGCCAGAGCATCTGCAATCAACCATAATACAGCTTTTAGAATGGTGGATAATAGTGAGTTTAAAGGGGATATTTTGGTTTGTTAGTTAAAAAAAACTGTCTTAGGGGGACTTGCAGGGGCTTTTCCTATGATTTAAAAACCAAAAAAGTCGGGGCCCCACGGTTCTGTTTTACAAACAAAAATTTGACGTAAAAAAAAAAAAAAAAAACTAACCAAACCCATCCACCTTCTGGTCTAAAACCACAGTCCGTAATTTAAACCACAGTTTTTATTTTATGATAAAAAAATATATCTTTATTCTAAATATTCCACCTGTTTGTGGGGGGAATTTATGTTGTCAAAAAATATACACAAACGGCACCCTCTCAACACACTTCCACGACACAGTATAGATAAGTGGGAAAAAAAAACCTTCCATTTTAAAAACAAAAGTTTACCACCCTAACATTCTGACAAGGTGAAAAAAAAGGATTTTTTTACTGCTTGTCGGAAAAAAAAAAACACCACCAAAAGTGAAGAAAAAATAAAAAAACCAAAAAAAACAAACAAACCATTCCCAGCAACTATGTAATTTTATGGGGCCCATCCATGTGGGTACAATTGGGACTAAGTAGTATGCTTGAAGGGTGGGGGGGGATCCCCACTGTGTGAAGGATTTTATTATGAAGCTATCTAATGAGGTGGATGTATATTTCTCTTTGATGGATAGCCATTACGGAGGGTGTGCATTGCAGGGGGACCCAAAAATTATGGGAGGAAAAAAAAAAGTGGGGAACCAGTGGGCCCTATTAAAAATGGATGGTTTGTCTGTGTTTTTTCATTGATTTTCCCTCGGGAATATCATTTAGTGAGGGGGACCACAACAACAACAGGTTAATATTTAAGCTGATGTCAAAAGAGCACCCAAAGTGGGGCCCCACATACTTATAAACTCATTGTGGGTTGAGTCCACAGGGCCCGTGTAGAAAAAAAACAAACAAAATTCCAGCATAAATCCAAAAAAAAACCACATTCTTGTGGGCCCCCCAAACATTTTGCACCACCACGTGCGGCTGGAACAAAGACAGTGCCTTTAGTTTTTCTATCCACAAAACAAGGGTAAGGCGTCTGTTCATCTAAGGGGAGGGGGGGACTCTGAGGAACAAAAAATGTTTTGTGTGGGGACTTCATTAGTCTGGGTATGCCCACACACCCCAAACATGTTCTAGCCCAATTGTCTGAATTTGTTTTGGGATCACACCCCCATAATCCCTTCTCTCCTGTTGGCTCATTGAAACTTGGGGAACAAACCCCACCTGCCGGAAAGTGGGCTGGTGTGGAGGCTGTCCTCATTTTAATATAAGTCCTGGCACACCCTGTCTGTGTTTTGTTGTTTGGGGGGTTTTACGGTGTTTTCAAAAGTTCTGCTGAGGGAAAACAAACACCTGTATGTTAATCGACCAAAAAAAGCATGAAAGGCCTGTTCTTATTTGGCTGTAAAATGTGTTTCTTCTAAGGGGGGCACATGCTAGAATTAATCGTTAGCCAGAAAAAAACAAAGCCAGGTCAGAAGTTTCATGGGGGACTCTTGCTGTCATGCTGATTAATTGCTCCATTTTGGGCGCTTAGTATAAATTAATGATTGCAAAAAAAAGGAGAAAAAAAAGGCCAAAAGAAGAAAAACGAGGGATAACTTTTGTTTACTTAAGGAGAAAATTCCTTTAAAAGTTGGATAATTTACTGTGAAAAAAAAAGCTTAATTAATTTAAAAATTAAAAAGTAGGATTTAAAAAAAAAAAAAAAAAAACAAAAACACTAGTTTCAGTTTTAAGGTTTTTGGGAAAGAGGGGGAAAAAAAACCAAAATTGGAAGGGCAGGGGGGGACAGTGTGGAGATGATAAAATTTTTCCAAAATCCCAGGGATTGCATGTGTGTAAAAAAAATAATTTTATAAATTTGGAACAGGGGGGAAAACCAGAAAAAAAAAAAGCGAATTGTTTGTTTTTATGTAACGAAAAAAAGGGGGCAGAATGAGCCAACAATTTGGGGGGGTTTTTTTAAAAGAAAAATAAATGCGGAAGGTAGGTGTCACTTAAAGGGTTCTATAGGGTCCCTGTGGTTTTTCAAATTTTAAGGGTTAAACATTTCATAAAAAAACCCATTGTATGGGAAACAAAAAAACTGCAAAAAAAAAAAAATCTGGGGAGCTAAAACTCATGTTGTTTAGGCCCCGTAACACTTACCCCCATGCTTTTATAAAAAATAAAGTCTGGGTTCCTTTTAAACAGTGAAAAAAACTCTTCGTTACCAATATAAAATAAATAAAACTTATATAACCTCACTGTCAAATGTAGTATGTGGAAATTCATTGGTGGAAAAAACTTATCTCTAAAAAGTAGGGGGCAATTACCTGGACAAAATGAATAACACACCAAGCATTTATATCAAACCAGTGGGAAAAAAGCTTAAATTTTGACAAACCCATTCTCCCAGGTAGAGGAATCCGGTAAATTTTTAAAATTACTGGCAAAAAAAAAATTAAAGTTTTCCAGTTACTTTGGGAGGGGATCTTATAGGTTTCAAAAAATTATTGCAAGGTATTTTACCTGTTGTTTTCTTAATATCTGCTTGCAAAGTTGTTGAATAGGTCAAAATTTTCATAAACAATTCAGTTTTAAAATTATAATAGCGCCAAATTCAAACCAAAACACAAAAAACAACAGTTGGTTGTTCCAAGGGCCAAACTCATAAAAAAGTCAGGGGTTACATTTTTAACCAATTATCCAATTAAACTTCCTAATCCAATTTGGAAAAAAAAACAGGTTGCAGTCAGAAATTAGCACTTAATTTATTTAAAAAAATGATCAAAAAAAAAGTTGTGTTTGCTGTTCCTAAAGGGGAAAGTACCCCAGCAGATTCTGTATGCAGTACCAGTGACTTTGGCAAGCCATCACTCCTCCATGCAATTTGAAACATTTGGTTTTGTAGGGAGGGGGGGGGGACACAGTTGGAACCAGGGTCACTTGGTGTTGGGGGGGACATTTGCAGGCCAATCCCCTCATACTGGAAGGCATTGCATTGTAGCGACCCAGCGAGCAGGGGAAAAAAAAAACTTCCCTTTTAAAACAAGGAAGGATAACCCCAGCAGAAACCAGCTCAGTGTGAAGCGGCCATCTGGCCCACGGGGGGGGGGTGGGGGGGACCGAATGGGGGTTAGAAGGGAGAAAAAACACGAGGGGGGCCAAGCAAAGGGGCCACCAAAAGATGAATAAAAAAAACAAAGGGTGAAGCACTGGAGTCCACGGAGTAACTTTCTTATTGGGAAGGGAAAAGTAAAATGTTTATGGGGATGTAGCTCCTCTACGTCGTATTTCACTAGAATAAAAGAAAAAGGAACAAAAAACAAGGATTTAAATTCTGAAAGCCCAGGTTTTTCAACAGGATAGGGGGGGTCTGGAAAAGAGAGGCACCATATTTAAATTTAGGTTTACAGTAAAAAAAGCTCAGTTCAATCCCCCCATGTCTTAGGGAGAAGGGAGGGAAATAGGGTTAACAAAAAAAACCACTATAAAAACGGGGGAAAGGGGCCAAAGTGGGGGGGGGATTAGTCATGGGTTAGGGGTGGGCCATTAAATGTTTATAAACTTTTTCGGGTTTGTTAGACCCATGGCTGATAGAAGGGGGGGAGTGGTCATAGGGCTTGCGGGGGACAAGCCAAATTGCTAGGGCCACGGAAGGTTTGGCCGGTTAGCATGGGGGTCACGGGGCAGCGCACAGAGGAGGGGGGGGTGACTCAGCTTGGTGCGCTAGTTCTGCGGCGGGAGGATTCTTCTTAAAAAGTTTGGGGAAAACGGAGGGGGAGGCCAAGGTAAAAAAAGTAAAGCGCTTGCCTGGGGGCATTTGGCCTCATGCTTCTAAAAACGTGGGCTGGGGGGGGACTGGGACCAAAAGGAAACCATGGGTTTACACTTTTGACCGTAGTTGGTCTACAAACACGGGGACAGGTTGGGGGAACATGTGTAGATAATTTCGGCTCCCATGAATTCAGTTGATGTTGCTCACCATTTGAAAAACCCGATGATTGACAGGGATTATTTTTACTTGATGTTGGGGGCAAGCAGCTCCTGTCTGGCCTGTTTCCTACTTCCTGCAAAAAATGGTGGGTTTTCACTAGGTTTTTACCGCAATTAGCTTTTTCATGTCGGCGTAACCCCAGGTGTACCCAAAAAATAACGTCAAAATTAATTCTACTAGAGTACATAGATTTAATGGGGACACACTAATTTAAAAAAAAAAAAAAAAAAACAGATTTTAAAATGCAATTTTCTATTTTTTAAAAAAAGTGGGGGAAATTTTTGGTATTAAAAAAATTTTCAGATTCTTTCTTTTTTCAATAGCCCTCTATTAGGTCACATGGGGGAACCTACGTGGTTACAAAAAACATTTTTAATTGTTAAAAAAAATTTAATCTTACAAAGGGGACTGGACAGGATGAGGGACCATTCATTGTCAATTTATCTGATTTAAGTGCATTGCCATTTTTATAATTAATTTTTGTTAAACAAAAAAATTTGGGCCAAACAATTTAGTGCACTGTTAACTTTAGGTAAGGATTGAAAGGGGGGGAGGTGTAACTTGCTGTTTTGTATTTTGTGAAAGACTGAAAAAAAAAAAAAAATAAAAAAACTTCTTTACAGATAAACAAAAAAAAAAAAAAAAAACCTCTATATGTTAAATTTACCTCTCTGTGAACTTCAAAAAAAATTTCAACCATTACGAGACTGCATTTAAATAGATTCGCCCCAAAAAAATTTTACTTTCATATTGGGAAAAAGTTATGGAATAAAAAAAATCATGGAATTCTGATTACCCAAAATTACTTTTAAAAAACAACAACACCAAAAATGCATTTAAAAAATCGGGATCAAAAAAAAAAAGGGGTATGGGGGATGTCATCTGTGTAAAAATCAATTTAAAAAAAATGAATTTGAGTGTATTTTTTTGGGCCACCAGGGTCGCCCAAGACCATGGGGGAAAAGCTATTTAATTTTTGCTCTCAAAAAGGGGAGTTTTTTTTGGTTTGGGGGAAAAAACCTCAAATCGAATGGTGCAAAGGCGAAAAAAAAAAAAAAAACACCCTGTACTTTGGCAGGGGAGGGGAGGGGAGCAGAAACAAAAGGAGGGCTGCTGCCTGAAAAAAATCAGGGGGGACTGCCTGCCATCGGGGTTTCAAAAAAAAAAAACTGGGAGGAAGAAAGGGGCAGCTTTTGGGGAAAAATTTCAATGGGAGAAAGCAAAAAAAATATTCCAACCATCCAGCCTTAAAAAACTAAAACTTTACAAGATTAGAATAACAAATTTCTTTACCAAAAAACTAAGTTAGGGCAGTGGTTGGTGGTGCAGGAAAAGAGCTTTGTCTTGGCTGTTTCTAAAAACACCAGTAAAAAAAAAACTTACCATCTATACATTTTCTTGGGGTTGGAATTTAGCTGAATGGCAATTTATTTGCTTAAGGGGCTGGTTGAATGCAGTAAAGCAAACGAATGAAGCTGGTACGGTGGTTTGTCTGGACTATTTGTTTTGTGGGGACAGGGTCTTGTTGCTTATATTTCCTTTCTGTGTTGATGGCAGAGCTGGGAAGTCTGTAAGCGTAAAGGGCCAGGTTTGGCAATGTTAGAAGGGAGTGTTTGCTTTGCGGTTTCACTGGGGGGAGCGGGGGAAAGAGGAGTTAATTTAAAATTTCTATGGGGGACCGTTTAATGGGGGGGTTTCTGCTCAAAAAACTTCAGCGGAAAAAAAGGGGAGTTTTCCAATTTCTGACCAAAATCAATAATGTCTTTACGAGGAAAAAAAAAAAAACTCCCCGTGAAAAAACTCCCAGGTTAGGGGGGGGGGGGGGGGGGACACTGCAGGAAAACAAAAACCCCCCACCCTCCCTATTGCTTTGAGGAAAGGGGGAAGTTTAATACAAGAGGGGGTGGGGGGACCAGGAGTTTAATGTAAAAAAAACAAAGGAAAAAAAAAGAGGGAGTAAATGGGGGGTCCTCCAAGCCGAGGAAAATCAAGTTGGGTAAAAAAAACAACTTTACAAACAGGGGGTAAATTAGCGAGGCAGTAAAATTAAATTTGAAAAAATAAATAAGATTTTTTTTGATTGGAAAAAAAAAAAAAAAAACCCCCAGTTTGGAATATCTTTTTGGTATAACAATATGAAAAAAAACCAAATAAAAAAGGGGGGCTGGAAAAAAATTTCAGGAAAAATTTTATGGGTTTAAAAAATCCATAAAAATAAACGCCATCTCAGCAGAGGATAAATGGGACAAAAGTTAAAAAAGATTAAACAAACCTATAAAAAAAATATTTAATTGGCATCTGGGCCTTAAATTATCAATTCTGGAAATTTTTTAAAAAAATTTTCTTCTTTAATATTGGTTTGTGCAATTTAAATGGCACATTTAATTTTATATTTTCAGAAAATTTAATTTGGGCCAGTATTTATTTTTATGAGTTTTCATTAGAAAACGGATATAGTTTAATTTATATATGTAATTTTAAAAATTCTGATTATCCTGAAATGGTTTAACTGAATAGAGTTCTAAAAAATTTTTTTCCTTTTTCCCAGTTGTTTAACCAGTTAAAAACTGGGAGTATTTTCAAATTCAATATGGGACCCCAACGTTGTGTTGTGGGAAAAACACATAACAAGATCAGTCAGGAAAACAATCAAAAATTAAAAAAACTGGTGTTTAGAAGATGGAAAAAGCACTAAGATAAAAAAAAAGCAGAAGAAGGATTGCTGTGCCTTCTGGCTGGGGATGGTCCAACAAATACTTTACAGAGTTAACATTTAAAGTATGGTAAATGGAAGGCCTGGTTAAATCTGGGAACTTTTTATATTTTAGGATTTAAAAAAAGTTCCAGGATTTTGAACACAAAAAAAAAAACAACTATTAATTACGGAGGTTATAAACAGAAACAAAAAAAAATAAAACTAATGGTGGGACTAAATGCAGCTGCTTCAAAGTGGGGGCAAGGCGACTGGCTAGGAATTGTATTTTCCTCAACAAGGGGGGGGGAAATTTCTGTTACCAATGGTTGGATACACTTAAAATAACCTTAAAAGCCTGCTTTCTGGGGAAAACCCAAGGAAGTTTTCCAAAACCCTCAGGGTTAAAAAAACAATACTCAGGGGGAGGTTTTCCAAGAGTTTCCCAATCTGACTTAAACACAAAAACCAGGTAAGGATGCTGAAAAAAACAAAAAAAAAAAAACAAAAAAAACTGAATCTTAGAGGGGGGGGGACAATCAGGACAGGAAAATCCCACATGGAGGGAGGGAAGGAACAAAAATTTTTCCCAAAAGTTAAATTGGATGGGGACCAATGGGGGGTTTTCCCATCTGCTGTTCTGGCTTCTATCTGGACGGAACTCGGAAACATTTTTTTCATTAATGTTTCCTCTGTCATCCGTTCGTTTCACGCTCTTCAAGGCAAAAAAAACCCAACGACCCCCACTTCTCCCCATTCACTTTTAATCTTTTTCTTTCTCCTTTTCAAAAAAATCCCAACCCGGGTTTCCTTATTAAAGAATAGGAAGGCAGGTTTTCCCAGATAAAAACACTGGTAATTTCTGTTACAGGGGGAAGAAAAAAACATAGTCCTGGGGACCCCAGAAATCAAGGGTCTGGGTCGGAACTTTACAGCTATTAAAACAACAGGTTTTTTTACTGTCAGAAAGCTCTTACCATGGGCAGGGAATGATTGTTTTCTTGTTTCAGATCCCAGGCTGTGGATGTTCTTCTGAATCTGCAGGGGAGGAGGGAAAGGCAGGAGCAAGAGGAGGTTAAAAAGGGTCAATTTTAATAAAAAAAAAAAAAAAAAAAAAAAAAAAACCTGGGTGTTTAACGAAAAAAAAAAAAAAAACTAAAAGGGAAAAAAAAAACCTAAAAACGGGTTGTTCGGGACTCCGTAATTCAATGTAGGGGGGGGGACTCTTAATTTTTTTTCTTTTTGGGTCCCCCTCCCCGAATCTTGGGACCATTGGACGACCATGTTAAAAAAGACGCATGCTGGTCCCAATTTTCAAAAACCGCTGGATGTTCTAGGGTGGTGTTCCAGAAAAAAAAAAAACGATGTGGGGGCTACATTGATTAATTGGCGGAACCATTTTGGGAAAAACCCTAGGTTTTTACGGGTTGTTTTGGGGGGCGTTTCTGATTTCCGGAGAGGACGGCATACAATTCCCCACCTTTTGGCTGGGGAAAGCAGCTCTTTCGTTCAGGGGGGAAAATCTGGGCCGGAATTTATTATTCCTCCAAAAAAAAAAACCTCTGAACATAACCAGGGGTTCAAGCTTCCCCAGGAAAAGGGCAGGGTCGTAGTTTTAAAACAACTTCCCTCTTTTTGCAAGACTTTCTTGTTGAATTGCTACCCCAACCCATTTACCCCTATTAAAGGGGGGGGGGGGGGGGGGGGGGGGGAAAACACCAGTGGTTCTCGCCCCCACGTCCCAAAAAAAATTTTGGCAATTTAGATTCAAAACAAAAATAATCTAACAAAAAAGAGGAAATTTTTCAGGGGAAAAACTCATTAAAAAAAAATAAAAAAACACCCCAAACAAACTCAGGGGGGGACTTAAAAAATTAAAAAAAAATAAAAAAAAAACCAAATATAAAAATTTTGTGGGCTTAAGACAAACCATAAAGGATCTATCTTCAAAGAAAAACTTTTGGCTAGTTAGTGGACCCTGGAAAGTGGACCAAATCCAGGGAAATTGATTTTATTTTCTGCTCCCACAAGGAAAAACCCTGGCTGCAGCAAAGGGCGGATTTATGTTTACTTTATAAATGGGGAGTCAAAAACTCCTATAATTTATTTAAATTTTCACATTCCTCGATGGTGTTTTTGAAAATCTGTTTGACGGGCGAGGAGGGAGGAAGTAGGGCAACCATCTTCTTCAGTCCGGACAATTTATTTGGATGGGTCCCAGGGGACCAATCAATAGCTACAAAACTCTTTTGGAATAATTAAAATTTCCTCAGGTTTTCTTTCATTTCCAAAATTGGCAAAAATCACTTAAAAAAAAAAAACCACTCTTTTGGTTTGTTGTTTTTTTTTGTTTTTATTTCTATTTTTTTTTTTACCGGGTTTTTTTCCCCCCACCAGGGCCCTGTAATTCTTGAAGTTAATTAGATTCCAGTCTTTTCAGGGAACATTTTATGGGGAATTTTAAGTGTTAAAAAAATAACAGGATAAAGTTATTTATTTTAGTGGGGGGGATTTTTTACACATCATGGTTTGACCACTTGAAAACCAGTTGATAAGCTTAAAAACATATAGCCCTTTTAAAGGGTATCTAGGGACTCAGTGGCTTTACTTTCAAAAAAAAACATTAACAAAAAAAAACATCCCACTGTTTGTTTTTTCTTAATTTTCTCGGGACCCTTGTGCTGACCTATCGCACTGAAGGTGTTTAACAAGACATTTACAATTATTTTCTCCCAAAAACAACCATGTTTTTTTAGCTGGGGACCGGGGACATTTTTTAAATAACAAAAAAAAAACAAAACCTTTGAGTTTTTAATTTTAAAAGGAGTTTACTCCCAACATCCTGAAAAAAAAAGGGGGGGGGAAAAAATTTCATTTATAGGTCAGATTTCATAATTCAGGACGGATTGCTGTAAAAAACCAAACTGTAAAAGGGGAAAAAAAATCTGTTTTCCCCACTTTAATTTTTGCTCATTTATTTCAACAGAAAAAAAAAACGAATAGTTGGGGAGGGGGCAATTAATTTTTGTTTTCTTCCCCTCCAAACAAAAATTGACATTCTTATTTGGGTTTCAGAGTGTTTATTCATCCCCCATTTGAGGTGGTTGCATACCCCACAATTTGCGGGCACCCTTGAAAAAAGGGGAAAGGGGAAAAAAATTTATCAAATAGGAGGGGCAGGCTCCCCTTGGTTTTAATATCAGAAGCGCGTACTTTAAAGGGCAACCAAATTGTTAGAAAAAAAAATTTGGCGAGCGAAAAAAATGGCTCTTTAACCACACTTAGGGGAGGACTTTTTCTTACTTTAAAATCTGGGGGAAAAAAAATTAGGCCTAACTGGGTTTGTATAAAAAAAAAAAAAAAGGGGACACTTCACCCCAAAGGGAAGAAAAAAACAAGCTTATTTCTCATCCTTAATAAGAAAGAAAGGGGGGGAATAAAAAACCCAAAGGGAATGTTAATCCTAGGGTTTTCTTCTTTTAGTTTTACAAGTTGGCTAAAAACTTTACCAACAGAGGTCATAGCTCTGTTGAAAGCCATCATTCCCCTTTAGCTCTCAAAGCAGTTCTGGATTTTTATGGATTCGTACAAAAATCAAAATAAAAAAAAAATTGATTTTTTCTATAAGAAGAAACAAAATTCTTTGGGGGAAAAACTCTCCCAGAGAGATTACTTCATCTCAACCCACAAAGTGGAAGACAACAACATTGGAAAAAATAAAAATGTTAGAAAAAAACCCTGAATTCTGTGTTTGGGGGGGGGGACTTTTTGGATCCTTGTTGGAGGCTTATCCTTGGAAGGTATTCCAGGAAAAAAATATTAAAGGGGCTTTATTCTTAAACCTTCCAACAAACCTTTTATGTTAGGGACCAAAATCCCAAACCAAATTATTTTAAGGGGAAAGTTGTTATTCACACTAAGACTAGTATACTGTAATTATTTACCCAGCCCCATTTTAGAATCTGGATTTTAATTTCTCTTTAGTTAAAAAAAAATAAAAGTATGTTAAACCACAAACGGGGCTTTTTAAAGGTAAAGGGCTTGTGATAAAGAACCCTTGCTAGAACAAGGAAAACATTTCGCTTGGATTTTTCCGAGTGGATTGAAAAACTTACGAAAAAAACAAATACAGGGAAAACCCAGGATTAATCCAATCCTTCGTTCTTTATTAAAATCTTGAGAAAAATTAGCCTTGCTAAATCAAATTAATGGTGAAGCAATTTTAACAAGCAATGGGACCTTGTTGAAAAGGAGTTTTCCACGTTCAGGTTTTAAAGAGCCAATGTATATGAGCCACTGAAAAACCAAAACCCAGGCTGCCTGCTTGAAGAATAGAGATAACACTTACATTCATAACTCTGTGACGCCACTAATCCAGATAAAGGAGAACTTTATGTGGATGCACATGATGTTACTGCGTTCCGTTAGGTTGTATATATATCTGACAGTAGATTGGAGCAAAATTTGATACGACACCAAGAGGGTCGATACATAAATATTGTAGATTCTCTCTTTGCAAATTAAGAAAAAAAAGGGCTTGAAAAGTCGCTGTAGGGATCACGGGGAAACAGCACTTAGGGTGGGTTTTAAAATTCCTTCTTTGTATTCTGAAACAAGTTCCAAGTGTGTTTTTTCCATTGTTAAATAAATGATTAAAATCCACTTTAAAAAAAACTCCAAGGGGTAAAATTTGTTTGGGGGAGTCAACCCCAACCCCACCAGGGGTTTCAGTACTTGGGCCATTTCTTTTAAAATATAATTAAGCCTATTTGCCAAATTTAGGGTAAAAAAAAAATTATTCAGGGGCGCATAGGGGAATAAAATTTTCCCCCAATGTTTACGCTGATGGGGGGACCAACTCAAAGCTTTTTTAACATTAATACCAAACCAATCTGATGAGGGCCCAAAAACCCAGTTAGGAATTAGACTTACAAAAGCATGTCTGAAAGGGGACATAAAAAAAAAAAACTTGGGAATTGGACTTTTTTAAATTTTTTTCTGCTTACTGAAATTCAAGACCAAACAAGGGGACCCAGGGGGGGAAAAGGTTTGGCATTCCTTTTGGACCGGAGGGGTCTTTAAAAAAGAAAAAAATAAAAAAACAAATGCTTAGTTCAATCCACACTTAAACCTGGGGAAATGGCAATTAAATTGGGACCCTACCGGATTCAATAAAAAAGTATAAAAAAAAACACACTGGTGTTATTTGTTTTGACCAGGGGGGAAACATTTGTTTTTTCATCTAAAAATTCCCATAATTAAAAAACAGGGTTCAGGATTTTACTTTCTTTCAATCTCCGGAGAACATGCCCAAACCAAAAAAAATAGAAAATATTCCTGTCCAGGATTGATGCTGAAAAAACAGTTCCCATGCAATTTGTTACTTCAAAGGCTGGGGACTATTGTTAAAATTTCCTTTACTAATCAGGGATGTCCAACAAAAAAATGCGTTAAAAAAGTCCTTTTTCAAAAGCTGATTTCAAAAAAAAATTTGCTGCAGCAAAGGAGGTTCTGATTGGAAAAAATTAAAAAAAGGGAGGGAAGATAAAAAATTTCACCTTACTTTTAGATCCCTATTAGCCAATTGCGGTCTTCCATGTTAAAAATTCCAGGGGAATAGAAATTTAAAAAAAACAATCTTCCCTCCTCCATATAAAAGCCCCTTAAGTGATTTTAGGCTCCACTTCATACATCAGAGAGCTGGATTGTTCCCATATGTGTCCTCAAAAAAAACAGAAGCCAACTTCGTTCTCAGGTACTGCAGGGTTTTTACATGGTGGGTTCCTAAAAAAGGTCTTTCTATTTTTTTGAAAGGTTAGGGGGGAAATGGGAGGCGGATCCCTGTAAGTTATTCCAGGCTCTCTCCTGTGGGAAACCAAAGCTCCCAGTTTTAATACGTGAGTGCGGGGGGGGGGACCCACCATGTTCTACCTTTTTTAAGGGCTTTAGGCTTAAAAAAAAACCTTCCTTTTTTTGATTAAAGCTTATAGGGGGGTTAGAGGGTGGCTCAAGGTTTATCACTGGAGGCTAATCCTCTGTGAATAGTACGCTTGCTTTAATTAGGGCTTAGGCTTGCGGAGGGAACATAAATGACCACTTTTCACCCCTCTTCGATACCCTTTCTCCCCACCCAGACCTCTTCAAAAATTTTGTAATTATTTGCTGTTAATTTTCAGGATTTAAGCTTTTGTTCTCTCCATCTCTCATTTCACCCTAAAGGAAGATACACCTTGCCTGAACCTCCCGTGTCGAAAATCTGTGGACACTGTTCTGGAAGGCAGGGGGCGGGCATTTGCGTCCGGAGGCCTTTATGTTGGGCCAAAAACAAAAACTGGTTGCGCTCCACTCTTACCGATGGATTTTTTTCCACATGGGCCCCCCTGTCTTTCAGTGGTTCTAAAAAAAAAAAAAACCCTTCCTTTTCTTTCACTAAGTGGACCCCATAAAGTTTAACTGTGACGGGGGAAAAGGATTTTTTACTCGTTAAAACTAAAAAACTCTATGTGCTTCTCTTTCCAGGTGGGACCTTCCTAACTTGAAAAAAAAAAAACTGGCCAGCGTTTATTGTTTCTTTCTTTTTCTAGGTGGAAAAACGGGGACTAAAAAGGAGATAAAAATCCATTAAAAACATTTTAAACTTTCCTTTTTCCATAGAAAGGACCCTGGATCAGTTGCTTTCTTTGTTTTTCTTTGTGTCTCTGCTTGTTCCTCTCTAAAAAAACCCCGTCGGGTCGTGGGCAAAGCTGGCCGCTCACCAACTGAGGGTGGGGTTGGGGGTGGCCTGGTTTCTGCTAGAGGTTTTCTTCCGTTAAAAAGGGGGAAGTTTTTTTTTTCCAACCAACTGTCGCTTTACCATGCATTTGCTCAGTATGAGGGAACTTTTGCGACCCAAAAGTCCAAAAAAACCGGCCAGGTGGGGGGGACTTGTCCACGTCTCTACATTGCTCATTTCCCAGGGGAGGAGTGAAATGCTGCAAAAGTCCACTGGGGACTGGGATGCAATTTTTCTGGCTGGGTTTTTCTTAGGATAGGGAAAAAAAAAAAACCCTTTTTTAATCCCAATTGGAAATAAATAAAAAAACAGGGGGGAAATTTTTTGGGACTTTGCTGTTCAAATTGAATTGGAATTAATTGTAAGTGAATGTACCTGGGGACTTTTTGTGGAAGTGGGGCTTTTGAGACAAAACATGTTGGTTGTTAATTGGGTATATAAAAAGAAAAAAACTGAAAAATTGAAAAATTGGAATAACGTGGGAAGAAGGATTTGCTGCCCCTTTTAACATAATTTTCAGGGTGGATGCTCTAAAGGGGGTGACCCCACATCAGGGTCGAGGGGCGTTTACCTGGAACCACAAAATGGCTGGTATCAAAAACACCATGTATTGAAAGGGGGAACTTTTTTAACAAAAATCCCCATTGATTGCCATTTAGCTAGGTTGGTGGGAACACACAGTGCATATTTTAAAAAATTGTTGTGTTTAAAAAAACTAAAGGCCGGACACTCGGTTTCCAAGGTGGTTTAATGGAGCCTTCAATTAGTTTCCAAAAAACCAATCCTCAGCACTGGTTCCAGTTCACAACATTTGAAGGGTGGGGTTCTGGGCTGGCAGGGAACAACCAGGCCAAACAAGGGGAAAAAACCTTATTTTTTCTTAATTTTGCTCCATTTGGAATTTTTCGGTTAAATTAATTGACCCGTAATTTAAGGGCCCACTTGAATTTACTTCATGGGGGACAGTGGCAAATTTTCACATCAAAAGCATTCTTATTTCAGGGCAGGCAGGAAAAACAAATTTATCCACTGTTCTAAAAATATGTATTTCTGGGGGGAAAGGAGATGGGACAACCACCAACTCGTTAAAAAATAGGGTTTTGTGTATTCAATATTTATGATAAAAAATTAAAAGTGTTTATTGATCCAATAATCAACAGCCCCCATGCTATTTACAAAGTGGGTTTTTTACAATGTTTACACGTAAAAAAAAAAACAAAAAAAAAAGGAGTAAAAAAAAAAAAAAACTTAACCCCCCACGGTTAAAAAGCTTCTTTTCTGATGCTCCTCTGGGCATATGCTAGGGCATGGGAGGAAAAACCTTTTTTTTTTTTACCTTACCCACCTAAAACCAACCTCAAAAGGATTTGGCACGTGGTTTCAGGAGGGGGGTCCGGCTCAAGGGGGGGGCTTTTACTGTCAAGAAAAAAATCTTATTAAAAATCCTTCAAAAAACAAAAAAAGCATGTTGGCAAGATATTAAACGGGTTTCTAGGGATTCCCCCCTATTAGTTTTTTACCAAAAAACCTCCCCATGTTTACAGGTATTGTTCAAGGGTTCATGTTCTCTTCTGTCTGGGTAAATTCAGATGGGGAAACAAATTGGAGCTATTTGAGAATGCGGGACAAAATTATTATAAAAACCAAAAACAAATTCTATTAAAATAATTTTAAGTTCTGTGGGAAAAAAAAAAAAAAAAAACTAAAAAGGGAGTATAATAAGGTGTATTAATTTGTTGCTTTCTGGGTTTTCCTCTGCAAAATGTGTCTATTATGCTAAAAAATTTGCTTTTAAAGTCCGTTTTCAAATCGCTTCCTCAAGAAAAATCTTCTTTATTGCTCAAAAATTTTGGGTTCTTTTTTTTTTTTTCCTCTAAAAAAAAATAAAAAACAAGGTTCCAAGTGTGTTTCATTCCTCCCCCACAGTGGATCATTTCCCCGATTTTTTTGCTTGGTTAAATTATCAAAAAAAGTTTATAAAACAAAAATTTAAGTCCAAAAAATCTTAGTCCTATTATTTCTGTCCTCCTTTTATGTCTTTTTCTTCCAGTTCTTATTTTCTCCTCCTGCAGGTGTTGATTACTATTAAAAAAAAAAAAACCATCTTCCTTTTTCTTTTTCCCTACCATCCCTTCCTTTTCCCTCCCCCCATCTGGGGGAATAAGTGTTGTTGTATTTCTTAATAGAAAAGTCTGAACATGCGTGTTGTAAATAGTGGTTTTAATTGGGTTTTTTATGTTCTGTTCCCCACTATATGGTTTGTAACCAGCTTACATTAATATTTTGCTTAAAAACATTTCTTCCGGTTATTTTTACAGTGGGATTAAAAAAAACCGTTTGTAATTTTGTTTTCCTAACTTTTTAATTTTTAAATATTTCAGTTCTACTAAAAAAAATGATAATTCTAATTTTTTTTTCAATGTTTTTGATTTGCATCTGTCTAAAAAATTTTGAAGTGTATGATAAAATTTAAAAAAATTTATTTAAAAAAAAAAAAACATTTCCTCGTAGTGTATTTTAAAAATTCTAAATATGCCATGTTTCTGTTTCTTTTTCTTTTCAATTAAGTAATAATCTACTTTTACCTCTTTGTAAAAAAAAAAAAAAATCCAGGGATGATATAAAACAGGAAAGAGGTTTATACTCAGGCACCTTTTATTAAAAAAAAAAAACTACCAATTTTTTTATGTTTAAAAAAAATGGTCCTCGTTTGGTGAATCGGGTTTATTTGGTCTTGTAAAAAAAATTTACAGGTAAAAAATTTTATTGTTAAAAATTGGTGGTGTCTCCTTGGGGGATTCTGGGGGGACGGGGCGTTATCTAATTTTTTCCACCTCTTTTTCTGTTGTTGAGGGTGTGTTTTAAAAAAAAAAAATTTTGCTTTTCCAGTACAATTCTTTAATGCTGCGGTTGACATAAAAAATGGGGTTAAATTTTTTCCAGATGGAGTCTTTGCTGAGCTTAAAAAAATAAACTATAAAATTTTTACCTTTCCATAATGTTTATTTATTTGGAGTTGGAATCCCGTCCTGTGTAAAAAAAATTTGAGTTCCTGTAACCATTGCGCCCTGCCGGAAAAAAAAAAATGGGAATAATATCTGTTAAAAAAACCAAAGGTTTATGGGAAAGAAAAGGCTTTCCAAAAAAAAACACCAATTAGGTCAAGGTTTGGCAAAACAAAAGGGAATTTTCCAGGTAAAAACTTCTAATTTCCAATGGCTTTTCTGATTCTAGAGAATAAATAAATTGGCGTCTGCAAAATATTTATAAACGTTATAGGATAATGTAGGGGAAATTAGTATATTAAATTAAGTTAAATCTGCGTGAATTTGTGTGGATTGGGAAATTGCCTTCCATTTTTATTGGAAAAAAAAACCCAGTTTTGGTTAAGATTGGTATAATGGGAGGGGCGGAGTTCCCTTTTTTTATTTTAGTCTTTTTTGCGAGGGGGCTTTTACAAAGGAATTTATTTTTTGCGGGGATTAAAATGTTCAATTTAAGGGGATATGGGGGACGGTTAGGGCTGGTTGGGGAAAAAGGTAACTGGGTCTATTCCTGGTTTAAAAAAACAGGGAGAGTTTTGTTGGGAAAGAAATTTTTTCCATTCTGTTAGGGGGGGGACCTTTTTTTCCCATTTTTCTTCGGTTTCCCTGCGGTACATTTCTTTGGAAAAAACGGTTGGGAAGGTCAAAAAAATATTCCAGGGGATTTCTTTTGTAGAAACCTGCTGGGGAAAAAAATCCATTGGCCGGCGAGGGGCCTTTTATTGGGGCATTGGCTTGTGAGAGGCTTCCCTTGGAATTTCGCGGGCTTACGGGTCCCAGTGGTACATCCAGGGCAATCGGCTTGGAATTATTTGATTAATTTAGGAAGTGTAACTTAACCAAGAAATTGGTCGGGTATATTCTGGGACGGGTCTAATCATGGTGGTGAAGTATAAAAAGCTTGGGTAGAAAAAAATCTCTGGAAAGTGCTTGGGTTTATTCTTTTTCAGGGGAGATCCATAAAAAAAAACACTATATTCCCTGTTCGAGTCTTTTTACAGCAAAATTTATTTTAAGTTGTTTTATTTCTTATTTATTTTTGTGGGATTTGTTTAGGCTTACAAAAAAGCTTACCTGATTTTTTTAATGTCTTGCACTTAAGAATGGGGATTTTTCTTGTCTATAAATTTCAATTTAATTTCTAGTTGGCCTTTACGTAAGTTTATCAGGCATTTCTCTTCCTGGGGAAAGGGCTTTCTAAACAGGTTTAATGGTTTGTTTTCTAATTCCTGAAAATCACAATTTGTTTTTTTTCTATTTTTTTCCTTTCTTATTTGTGATGAGGAATGAGGATTTTATTGTAACCTCAAATCGCGCTTTCCCCCTGCTCCCAGCAGAAAAAAAAAAAACACAGGGATTGTGATTGTTTTACCCCGGGGGGGGGAGGTCATTAAACTCCAAATTTATTTAAAAGTTTCCCACTATTCTTTAAAAAACATTTAATAAAATTTCTTTTTCATCCTTAAAAGCCAAAATGCATGTATTTAAAACCTCCAGGTTTTTTGTTGGCTTTGTGGGGGTTTTTTTTTTTTATTTTTTACTAGAGGTTTAAGGAGGGGGTACGGGGGAGGCCAGGGATCGTGGACAGCTATTTTAGGGTGGGTATCTTAGTATCTGGAAATTTTCAGCCAAAAAAACAAAAAACGAAAAGTTGCGGACTAAAGGAAAAAATTAATTTCCAGGGGACGGGGGAAGAAGAGTGATGGGAACCATGTGGAGAACAGAAAAAAAAAAATAAAGTATATTTCTCTGTTGGGATTTAGGTTGAAGAGAATTCGCTATGCCATTTCGCAAAAGGTCGTAATCACCTTTCAGGTACTGTTAAAAAAATTTATTTAATGATTGCCAAAAAAAAAAAAAAAACTGTTGTTGTTCCCGTGGGTTTCAAAACCTGTTCTAAAAATTCTTCATTTTAGGGGGGGACCCCAAAAGGGTTTGAGATCCACCCAAGAAAGAAAGTGGGGGGGAGGCAAAATTCCAAGTGTTTTAGGATAGAGCAGAAAAAAAAAAAAGGGGAATGGGAAAGGGGAAATATGGGGGGGTCATTCCAACAAATAAACAAAAACATTTTGGGCATAATATACTGACAAATCAACTTCTTTTTTTGTTATGGCATAAAATATTTTTTCATTATTATTAAAAATCTACCCTCCTGGAATCTGTTAAACTGCTGGCCTAAAAAAAAAACCTGTAAAAAAATTTTAACCATTTTTTTGTGAAATTAAAGAATTGCTAACTTGGCCTTTGCCTAGAAATAACAGGCAGGCAGGAAAAAAATAATCCCAAGAAAACCTCAGGTTGAGTTATATTCTAAAGAAAAAAAAATAAAAGGGCCCAGTCAGGATCAAAAGTTTAGGGGACCTAAAACAATAATTTAAAAAAAAAAAAAAAAAACAAACTCAGCTGAGGGGGAGGGGGGAAAAACCGTTGCGCGAAAGCTAAACCTGCTGTTGGTTGGTAGGAAGTGCGTAGAAGGAGTGGGAAGCGGTTAGAAAGTTGAAAAACTGGTGTTCCTAATGGTCTTACAGTAAAAAAAAAAAAAACTGGTAAGATTCTGCGGGCATGTGGCAGATAAAAAAAAAATGTATTGGCTACATGGAAACCCTTCCTGATTCTTCCAGGAAGAACAAATATAAGTTGATCAACACATCTATTCCTTCCATTATTTTCCTCTTTAAAAAGGGTTTTCTGCAGAGGATCCTTAGTTTCCCATTCTTAAAAGGTGTTGAAAAGGCTTTGAAAAACTTTTGGGTTTCTTTCTGAGGGGAGGAAAAAATAAAACTTCTCTTAGTAAAAAACAGTTTTATGATTTCTTTTTATCTTAAGTTGGAACAAATCAAAGGTACCAGGAAGCTCCGTAGCTTTTGAAATGTATTTACTTGGAAGGTTCTAGGGGAAAAAAAAAACCTCTGAGTGGCTGTTTAGACTCTGGAAATTTGAAAAACAAGGAAAAAAAACCAAAAGGTTTTTTTCCCTTGCTTCTCAGTGGGGGGACCGCACCAGGGAAAAAAATAAAGACCAAAAACAAACCCTTGTGTGGGCAGGGAAGTATGAAAACATCTTTCCTGGGTTTCCCTCCTTGTCAGTCATGTAAAACTGGGTGTTTCTTTACTTTTTTCCCAGGGGTGATACCATTATTTTTTCTTAACCCAAAAAAATTCCACTGGGGTTACCAACTCATCAAGATTTATTTAAATGGATGGGGGTTTTTTTTTAAATGAAAAAAAAAAAAAAACCAGGCCACAAACCAAAATAAAAAAATCTGACTCCATTGTTTTATGGGGGCAAAAAAAAAAAAAACCAGGGTCTTACCTGGGCCCCAATGAATCTTGCTTTGGCCCCAACCCTGGGGGCTGGCTGGACTGCATATTACTGGTCTGTTAAAGGGGCTCCTCTAGGAAGCCCGCATTGGGGGGGAACTGACTTGGAAAAACCATTCAGGGAAAACTTCAGGTTTAAAAAAAGGTCCATTTCTCTTGGACAGAACAAGAAACCCCCACACCCCAAGGGGGCGACCTTCTGTTCCAAAAACAGGAGAAAAAAAAAAAAAAAACCACTTGGACGCCTTAGGGTTGTGTCTTTCTCTTCGTTCCTTTACACCCCACCAAAAGAGGTTTCAGTATTTTTGTTCCCTTTTGCACCAAAATAAAAAAAAAAACCCATGTTTTTTACATGTGAGATTCCTCAGATTTATATTTAATTTGGCTTAAAATTTACTTGAATATTTAAAAATCCATCGTTTTTTCTGGATTCCTCTGGTGTTTTCAGGGATTAGGAGGCTGAACCAAAATGGTCTGACTGCCCCAGGGACCAGGTCTCACTCGAATTCCAGAATTCCTCAGGGTTGAAACACCCTACCTTTGGCAGGATTCCGGTTTATTACAAGTTTACTTTTCTAGTTGGTGATGATTGGTTTTGTTTGATGGGGGTCAAAACTGCTGGTACTTTTACCCTCCCTTAGCCCAAAGACAGCTCTTTTTCTGCAAACATCAACTGCTAAACTTAGTCTGTAAAAGAATTTATTTAATTGCTTACCTTGGAAGAAAAGTAGTTTTTAAGGCGCTGGATGTTTGGAATATTTGCTCCCAGAATTTTCACGCTGTTCGTGTCTTCAGTTTGGGGGGAACCGATTGGCCAAGGCCAGGATCTGATTTTCAGGCAGCAGGCATTCTTGTCTGCTCCATATTCATCCTGCCGATGGGTGGTTTTTCGCCCTTTGGGGGGGGGGGGGGGAACGTCGATTGAGTTCCAAAAAACCAACACTCTCAAGAAAACAAAAAACAAAATTAATAGCCCTTCCCATTTGTCTTGCGGAACCCTGGTGGCCACAAAAAATAAAACGTCAACACTCATTTTTTTTTCTGTTCGAATTACCACAGATGGGAGGGGGACCACCCCTTTTTTTTTATTTTATTTCGAGTTTTAATGCATTTTGTGTGTTTTTAAAAGATTTTTTTTGTAATCAGGGGGAAAAAAAAGTTATTGATTTATCCCAAATAAAAATTTTTTCATTATGGGAAAGTTTAAATTTTTTTGGGGGCGAAATCGATATGCATTGTTAACAACTTTTGTGGAATTTGAAAGGTCACAGGGAGAGTAAATTTTACTAGGAGGGAGTTTTTGGTATCTGTAAAGTTTTTTTTTTTCAGCTGGTTCATTTCACAAATACAAGAAATCAACACCCAGGCAGTTACACCCTCTTCAAGATTTCTTAAGGTAACAAAGGTGCCAAAAAAAATAGTTCCATCATACTCGTTTTCCTTGACCTTCTTCCGGTTGGTTGATGGAGAGAGGAAGTTGCACTTCGTAACTTAGGGAAGCTGAAAAGAGGTTGTTAAACTGCGTTTTTGTTAATTTGTTTGAAAGACTGAAAAAAAAAAACTTTTCTACAAGGAATTACAAAAAAAAAAAAAACTTTTCCTTCAGTTATTACTTCCTCGTGGGGACTTTCAAAATTACACAAGGGTTTTAACAATTGCCTAACAAAATTTTAGATTTCGGGCCCCAAAAAAATACTTTCATATGGAAAAGTTATTGGAAATTTAATAAAAAAATTTCATAAAAAATTTTGATGTACAAAAAAAAAACTACTTTTTAAAAAAAAAAAAAACCCAAAAAAAAATGCCAGTAAAAAAATCGGATAAAAAAAAAAAAAAAGTGGTGGTTCCAAATATGAGTATCGTAAATCGGAGTAAAAAAAAATGGAAATTGACTGTTTAATTTTTTTGGTTGCCACAGAGGGGTCGCGCAAAAAGGGAACATGGGAAAAAGCGTATTCATTTTGTTTTTCTGAAGCGTGTTTGGTTGGGACATTTCATCGGGACGGTTCCAAAAAAAAAGTGGCGAAAAACCCCACCCATCTGCAGGGGAGGGATGGAGCAAGGGTCGGACAAAAAGGGAAGCTGCTGCTAGATCAGCCTGAAAAATTCCCAGGGGAAATTTTGCCTGCAATCGGGGGGTTCAAAAAACAACAAACTGGAGAAGGGGAAAAAAAAAGACTGGAAAAAATTCAGTGGAGGGAGAAAAAAATATCCAAATTTTTTCCCAGGCCTTAAAAAAACAAAAAACTAACTTCTTCCAAAAGGTAGCATTAAAAAAAAAAAAAAATTTCTTACCAGATTAGTTAGCAAGTTGGATGTGCCAGAAAAAAGAGCTTTGTGCTTTAAAGGGAGGGGTAAAAGTAAAACAGCGGTGGGGACCCCCATCCACAAAAAAAAAAAAAACCCAAAATTTCAATCAACCAAAACTAGAAAAAAAAAAATAAAAACTGTAATAAAAAACTGAAATTCATGGCAGGTCCAGGGGGGTTTCAAGCTGAGAGATCTGGATTCAGAGAGACTTGTTTTTCTTTGCAAAGGGGTTAATCCAGGAAACAATTTTTCAGCCCCTTCTATTCTGAACCACCAAGAGGCGGGGGAACAGGGAAAACGGAGGATTTTAAAAATTAACCAAAAGTTATTTGAATAACATTAAGATTAAAAGCTGAGAAATCTCACCCAGTAAAACACAAAAAACATGGGGTTTATTGGTTTGGCAAAGGGATCAAAAAAATAACGAAAAAAAACCTCTTGTGTGTGAGCATGTGGTTTTCGTCCCCCGTTCAAAACTTTGGGACCAGCCTAAAACCCTTTACAGGGTACCCCCAGGGTTCATGGGAGTTTCCCAAAAAACCGGTCCATATGTGTTTTGGGGACCTGCAAAAGGCTTTTTGACTGTGTCCCTCGTGATGCCCTGGGGGGGGTTTGCTCCAGGAGTATAGAACCCGAATCAGGACAAAAGGAATCGGTGGGGGCCTGCCGCAGTAAGGGGGGGAAATGTGCCAATCCGTTGTGGTAAAGAGAGAGCTAACCCAAAAAGAAAAAAGCCTCGATTTTCCCGGTGGTCACGTTCCCCCCCACCTTTTGGCCAGGGAATTTTGGGTCTTTGGACCGAAAAAAAATGAGACCCCGGGATAAAAGGGCGGCTGAAATAAAGTTTCCCCCAAAAAGGGTGGCCGGGCACCCCCTTAAAAGATAGGGTGAAGAGCTGGGCCCAAATCCGGGAGGGGCCGGAGGTAAAAACCGCGGGCCTCCCCCACTTCGAGGAGGACCCAGTTGGGGGTGGTCAGTCATCTTTTACCAAAAGGCCCCCGGGAACGCCTTCCGGGGAGGTGTTCCAGGAAATTTCCCACCGGGGGGGAGGGCCCCGGGGGGGACGGCCCAAAGGGAAACAAGCTGGGGGGACTAGGGTTCTCTCGGCGGCCCTTTGGGAAACGCCTGGGCTCCCCGGAGGACCCTGGAGGGGGTGGGGGGGGAGGAGGGACGTCTGGGGGGCCCTTGCGAGTTGTCCCCCCCGGCCCGGGGGCCCCGGGTTTAAGCAGAAACGACGAGAAAAGAGTAGGGATTTTTACTGTTTTTTTTTTCTTAATATTGTTGCAGCTCCTTTTAAATAATACTAGTGGTCTGGGAATGGCGGGAGCTAGGAGGGGGCCCAAACAGCATTGCTACGGGCACTTTAGCTGCCCAAGATGAGGCCCACGCAGCGGATGGCTGGTTTGGTGCGCTAGCTGCGGGGGAAAGCTTCTCTAAAGTGAAGCGAGAGGGCTAAGGTAAGCGCTCCCTGGGCATGCTCATGTCTAACCGCCGGTGCTGACTGACGGGGGAAGAAATGGGCTTACATTTGGGACCGTAGTGGTCTCCAAACGGGACAGGTTGGCCCTTAGATATTCGCGCTCCAGGGAATTCAGCGGCATCTTGCCCCCATTTAAACCCAAATCCCAGGGATTCTGATTTTCCCCCCAAGCAGCTCTCTGCCTTTTCCCCTCCCCTGCAAAGGGTGGTTCGTTTGGGTTTAACCTTTAAATAGCTTTTTTGTCTTGGGGACCAGTGTCAAAAAAAAAGTCAAATTATACTGCTAAAAATCCCATAGATAAACAGACTAATTTTAAACATTTTTAATGCTTTTTCTTTTTTTAAAGGTTTTTTTTGTTTTTAAAAAATTTTCTTATTTTTTTTTTTTAAAAGCCTCTATAGGTCACAGGGCCCTAGGGTACAAAATTAATTTTAAAATTTAATCTACAAAAACTTTCAGATCAGACTTTCATTTTCATTGTTTTAATGATTTGCTTTTTTTAAAATAATTTTTTGTAAAAAAATTTGCAAAATTTGGGTTGCACTTGTATTTAAAAAACTGAAGGGGTTTGAAAATGCTTTTTTGTTTTTGTAAAAACCCTTGAAAAAACTTCTACAGATAAAAAACCCTCTAAATTACTTTTGTGACTTAAAATTCCCCCCTTTTCCCAATGCATAAATGATTCCCCCCCCCCAAAATTTTCCCTTCATATGAAATTTAAAAATTGGAATAAAAAAAAGGAATTTGAAATTACAAAAAATTCTTTAAAAAAAAACCCCCAAAAAAGGGCTTTAAAAAATGGGAAAATAAAAAAAAGGGGGGTTTCATTGTTAAATCTAGTAAAAGAATTGAACGTTTATTTTGGCCAAAAAAAGGGTCGCAAGACAGGAAAGGGGAAATTTAAATTTTTGTTTCCAAAAAAGAGTTTTTTGGGTTTTGGGAAAACCAAATCGAGCCAAGGGAAAAACCAATTGGGCGGAACGAAGAAAAAAGAGTGCTCCCTTTAAAAATTCAGACTCCCCCGCCAATGGGGTCAAAACCCCTGGAGGGAGAAAACCGGGAAATTATGGAAAAGGCAAAAATTAAACCCAACATCCAGCCCTTAAAAAAAATTCTCCGGGGGTGAAAAAAAAATTTTCTTACAAAAACTTAGAAAAGAGGGGGTGGCAAAAAAAAGGCTTTGTGCTAAATTTTGTTCAAAAACAAGTAAACCCCCCCATCTAACTTTTTTGGGTGTGTTGATTTACCCCTTGATGGCCCATTTCCCCTAGGGGTGGGGTGAGCAGAAAACAAGTTTTGAGCTGTGGTTTTTCTAAATTTTGTTTGTGGGAAAGTTTGTTGCTTTTTCTTTTTCCCCTGTGTGATGGCCAAGGAGTCGTTTTAGCTTTAGAAGGGGGCCCAAAGGGGTTGAGATTGTGCTGGGGTTTAAACTGGGGGGGGGGCGGGAAGGGGAATTTTTTTAAATTTTTCTAAAAGTCAAAATTGGGTTTAAAAATCAGCAAAAAAGAGAAATTTGGGCCCCAATCATATCTTACAGAAACCCCCACGAAACTCCCATTTAGCCCACTGCAGGAAACCCTCCTCTGTGGAGAATTTAATACAGGGGAACAGGTAATGAAAAAAAGAAAGGGGGAAAAATTTAAAGGGTCTCAGCGAAATCCGGGGTAAAAAACTACAACAGGGGAAACATAGGCCAAAAAATTTTAAAATTAAAAAAATAATGTTTTTTGTTTGAAAAAACATATTCTAAATATATTTTGGTAATAAATATAAAAGAAAAAAAAAGGGAGAGCAGAAGATTTTTAAAGGGGGGGTTTTTTTAAAACCGTTTTTACTAACAAAAGGAAACCTAACGTGAAAAAAGATCATTTTTAAACATATAATTAGTGATGCTTTAAAAAACCTCACATCAGCCCTTGAAGGCAAAGGGGCCCACAAAATCTGGTATAAAAACACATGTATTAAAAGGACTCCCAAATCCCATGAGGCCCTTTTTAAGTAGTGGGCCCAGTGTCGAAAAATTTGGGGTGTTTAAACTACCCAAAAACACTCAGTCCCCGTGGTTTATGGACCCTTTTCAATATTTCCAAACATCTCAGAAATGTCAGTCCATTTGAGGGGGTTCTGGGCGGGACAAAAACGAAAAAAAACCCCCTACTTTCTAATTCCCCCAGGAATTTCGGTAATATTGCCCCCCAAAGTAATAATGTGACTGATTCCCTTCACGGGGACTGCTTTTTACAAAGCATTTTATTCAGGGCAGCGGAAAAATTTATCACTGTTCTAAATATTAGGGGAAAGGAGTTGGGGACACATCGTAAATACGTTTTGGTTAATTTAATTTATAAAAAAATTTAAATGTTATAATTTTTTATAAACCCCGTAAAAAAACAAACAGGAAATAAAATTTACCCACATTAAAGTCTTTCTGATGCTCTCTGAGTAGCATGGGGGAAACCTATACCTTTCCCCCCTAAACACCTCAAGATGCACGGGTTCAGAGGGTCCGCCCCCAGCTTACTGTCAGAACTAAAAACCCTTTAAAAAAAAGGGATGTTGCAGATTTTTACGTTTCCCAGGATTTTCCCCCCATAAATACCCAAAAACCCCCCCATGGGTAGGGAGATATTGTTCAGGGTTTTTCTCTCTGTCTGGTATCAGATGGAAAATTTGCTGAATGGACAAAAATTATATAAACAAATTCTATTAAATAATTTAGTTCTGTAAAAAAAAACTTAAAGAAAGTAAAAAGTTTTTATATGGGGTTTTTTTCTGGGTTCCCCTGAAATGGGGCTATTATGCCCAAATTTTTTTAAACCCTTTTAAATTTGCTCATCAAAAAAATTTTTTTTTCTTTATATTTTGACTCTAAAAATAAAAAGGTTCAAAATGTTTTCATCCCCCCCCAAATGATCATTTCCCCGTATTTTTCTCTGGTATTTTCCCAAAAATTTGTAATTAAAATCCCCCAAATTTTTAGGTTTCCCATTATTCTGTCCCCCTTTCTGCTCCCTTTTTCCAAATTCTTGTTTCTCCTCTGCCCGGGTTGATCCTATAAAAAACCCTCTTCCTTTCTTTCTCCCCCCCTTCCCTCCCCCTGAATAGTGTTTGTTGTATTTCTAATAGAAAAATCTGACCTGCGGTTAAAAAATTTGTGGTTTTAAAAAGGGGTTTATGTTTCCACCTAATGTCAAGCTAAAAAATATTGCTAACCTTTTTTCCTGTTTATAATGATTAAAAAACCCTTTTTAATTTTTTTTCCCACTTTTTTTTAATTATTTTTTCCCGTTCTTAAAAAGCTATTCTTTATTTTCATTTGTTTTGATGCATCTGTCTAAACTGAAAGGATTGGGTAATTTAAATTTTAAAATATTCCGTATTTTTATTTTAAAATTTTAATATTTCATGTCCGTTCTTTTTTTTTGCCCTTAAAGAAAGCACCTTTTCCTCTTTTTTAAAAACCCGGGTGGGGTTTTAACCCGCCCCAGAGGTACCCATCAGACTTATAAAAACAAATTTTTTTTTTAAAAATTGTCTCGTTTTGGGTGATTCCCGGGGTTTTTGGGCTTTTAAAATTAACCCCGTAAATTTTTGTTTAAATTTTGTTCCCCTTGGGTCGAGGGGGTTAATTTTAATTTTCCCCCTCGTGTTGGAGGTTTTTTTAAAGCCCCGACAAATTTTTAATGCTTGAGTTGATGAATAATGTCTCATTTTTCCAGAGGGGTCCTTTTTGCCCAAACATAAAATTTTTTCTTCCATAAGATAAATTTTAGTTTTCCCCCGTCCTGTGTAAATTAAGTCCTGATACATGCTGCTGGGAAAAGGATAAATCTGAACCAGTTTTTGAAAAGGACCCCAAAAAACCCCAATTTTGTCAAGGTTTTCAAACAAGAAAATTTCCCGGTTTTAAAATCTATAATGTTTTTTATCCAAATTTTTGAGATAAAAAAAATGGGTTAAAAATTTTTTCCTAGGAATAGTCTATTAAATTTAAATAATTGCGTAAATTTGTGGATGAATGCCTCCCTTTTTTGAAAACCAGTTTGGTTAGGAGTATTATGAGAGGAGTTTTTTTCTAGTCTTTTTGGAGGGCTTTACGTTTATTTTGAGATAAATTTTAATAAGGGGATAGGGACGGTGCGGTTGGAAGTACGGTTATTCGGGTTTTAACAGGAGAGTTTTTTGGGGCAAAATTCTTTTTAGGGACTTTTTTTTTTTGAGCAGTGTAAAAAGGGACGTATCATATGATATGATAATTTTTTGACATATTTTTTAAAGGAACTAGCAATGAATTGGACCATTTGTTTTGTCATGTAGTTAGGTGAAATTTTGTTGTGAATGGGTTATATAAAAAAGCTAAATTTAATTTGACCCTAATTAAGGTTGAAGGGCCCAAAAAATCATCGGGGATATAATGATTAACATGAAAAATTTTCATTTTTTTGCAACCAGCGTAACTAATTAATAGATATAAATAAGTAATAACAGTAGAAAAGAGATCATGCAGTCTGGAATTGAATGGACCTTTTTTCTTAAGCTAACAGCTTGACCCCAGCAATATTAAGTCAGGTGTGAGCAGCAAGAAGACCCCCGTAAAATCAGGACGAGGGCCAGGATTAAAAAAAGCGGGGCTAAAGGGGTTAAAACAACTTCTAGAGGGGATTTTTTGGAGGGGTAGCCCTAAAAAAAACCCTTTAAATTATGACTCAGTGTTGTTGAACACAGAAAGCCCATGTTCTTAGAGTCCAAATTTTCTTTAAAAAAGGCTGGAATATGCTGTAGGGATCAGGGGAACACACTAGGGGGTTTTTAAATTTATTTGTCTGACAGTTTCCATTTTGTTCATGTAAAGAAAAATCTTTAAACTCCGGGGAAATTTGTGGGTACCACAGGGTCGTACTTGGGGGCCCAATTCCTTTCTAATTATATGCTTCCTAGGAAAAATTACGGCAATGAAAAAATTTTCACTGTACGTGATGACACTCACTTTATTCCATAAATCCTGATGGGGCCCAACCATTTAGAAGCCACAACAAGCATGCGGGCCTAAAAAAATGGATGATTTAAAATTTTTGCTTCTAAATTCAGAAAAGACAGAAGTTGTCGTCTTGGACCGGATTTTTAAAAAAGAAAGCTTAGAATCATTTAAACCCTGGAGGGCTTAAATTGACCCCGATAAAAAGAAAAAACCTGGGTTATTTTTGCCCAGGACATGTCATTTAAATCCCAATTAAACGGGTTTCCAGGATTTCCTTCTTTATCTCCGGAACATTGCCAAAATTAGAAATATTTAGGATTATGCTGAAAAAATAGGGCCATGCATTTGTTTCTTCAAGGGGGGACTATTGTAATTTTTTTTATCGGATGTCCACAAAATGCAGTTAAAAAAGCCTTCAGCTGATTTAAAAAAAGCGCAGCAAGAGCGATGAAAAATTAAAAAAGGGGATATATTTTCCCTACTTTGCTTTCCCCCTTATGGGGTCCCGTTAAATCCCGAAAGAATTTAAAATTTTCCCCTCACATATAAACCCTTTAAAGATTTTGCTCCCTCATACTCAGAGAGTGATGTTCCAATGTTTAACAGAGCCTTCGTTCTCAGACTGCAGGTTTATGGGGTTTCCCAAAGTCTTAGAAGTAGAATGGGAGGAAAACCCCTTTTGTTTTAAGGCTCCTTTTCCCGTGGAAACCCGTCCAGTTTTTAAACCCGGGGCGGCCCCCCTGTTACTTTTAAGGGTAGGTTAAAACTTTCCTTTTGATAAAGTTTAGTTAGAGGGTTAGGTTTTTCCTGAGCTATTTTGTAGTTTTGGCTATAGGCTTAGGCTGCTGGAGGACATAATGACCACTTTTACCCCTCTTCGTACTTTTCACATATCTTCAATTTGTATTTTTTGCTGTATTTTTAGCTTTTAACTTTTTTTCCCCTTTCCTTTCCCAGAAGCTACACCCGGCCGACTCTTTGTCTACCCGTGACAACTGTCTGGAGAGGGGCATTTTTCAGCTTTGCTGGCAACAACTTTGGGGCTCACCCTCAACGATGATCCCATGGCCGTCTTTCATGTTTACCCTTCCTCTCTAACATAGCTACGACGGAGCTTTACTGTAATAACTCAGTGCTCTCTTTCAGACTTAACCTTTAAAAGGCTCAGAGTTTTCTGTTCTTTCTTTAGGTGAAACGACCCCAAAGGAGTACATCCATTAAAAATTTAACTTTTTCCTTTCCCCTAGAAAGGACTCCTGGATCAGTGCTTTTGTTCTCTTGGTCCTGCTCTTTCTCTTAACCCCCATCGGGTGGAGTGGCCCTACCCTGAGCCTGGTTCTGCTAGAGGTTTTTTCCGTTAAAAAGGGAGTTTTTTTTTCTCCAAATGTGCTACAGCATGCTCAGTATGAGGGATTGCTGCAAAAGTCAACGCCAGTGACTGTCCACTGTCTCTACATGCTCATCCAAGGAGTGGAATGCTGCCAAGTCACTGACTGGGTGCAATCTGCTGGGTTTCCTTAGATAGAAAAACTTTTTATCCAATTTGAATAAATAAAGAAATTGACTGCACTGTTCAATGATTTGGATTAATTGTAATGCATGTACCTGACTTTGTGAAGTGCCTTGAGACGACATGTGTTGTGAATTGGCCCCTATAAAAATAAAACTGAATTAAAATGAATTGAATTGAATTGAATTGAATTGAATTGAATTGAATTGAATCCAGCCTTACTCTCAGTTCCAAAGCATACAATATGCATGAATCCCAGCAGTGCTCCCGATTCAAAAATAGTTAGTTGAGTCATAAAACTCAGTTTTAAAAATTAATTATTTTTAATACAAATTTTTTTAAATTAGTTTTTTAAAATGTTTTTTGGGGTTATCAGGAGTCCTTTTTTTAAATTTTTTTATGTCAGTGAGAGTGTCATAATAGAAATGAGTAAAGTTGGGGTTCTCCCTTACTGATTTTGCATTTGTGGATGTAGAATTTTGGGGGACAGAAAATGAGTAGATTAATAAAAAAAAATGTCAGCATTTCGTTGCTGTCTGAAAAAAGCAAAAAAAAAAAAATTTTCCCCTCTTAAAACAAAATTCTCACAGAGATTTCTATTCACGAAGCCCCCAGGGGGGTCCTTCCAGAAGTTTTTTGGGAGTGAGAAACCGGTCCAAAAATGGGCTGAATAGTCTCTTCGTGACCACCAAAAAAAAGAAACAATATACATCAATATCCCTTTTTAATTGTGTCATTAAAGTGGTTAGCAGAGCAAAAAACCTTGTGGATAATTTTATATAAAAAACCTCCACCTTATTGGTTTTAAAAATATTTTTGGGGGGTTGTCCAATTTTTTCCTCCATGAAAAAGCTTTCCCAAATTGCCCCCAGTATGATAAACAGGAGAGAGAGGGGAAATTCTCACCGGGGAATAAAAACACAAATGCTTTAATTACACTTTTTGTGAGAAGAGAAAAAAATTTTTTTTACTTTTTCTGAATTTAGTGCATTAGGGAGAGAAACTGAGACCTGTGAAGGCAAACTTGTAACTCCATGCAGCCTGATAATGCCTTGGAAGGAATGGCACAAAAAGTGGAGCAAATTTGTCAATGAAACAGCTTGTTTTCCCGGCTGGCCGGTCCTTCATCCTATGTCCCCAGCCGCATCCAACCCCTTGAGGTTGTCCCCAAATTTAACAAAAAAGTTTCTAATTTTTTCAACCCCAGCGAATTTGAACCCCTGTCATTGACGTCACTGAAGTCTCTGTCATTTATGTCCCAAAAACCCATCTGTCCCAAAAAACCGGGGGGAATCCGGTTTTAACCCAATCAGCTCATTTACGCAGGAAAAACAAATGACCTCCGGATCGTTTTCCCAATGGCGATACGGGGAAATAAGATATTTCCACCCCTTAATTATATTGTCCTATATTATGTGCTGTAAATAGTTTTAATAAACATATGTAATACACATTTTGATATTAAAATGTAGATCTATAAAGCGGACACATTTATGATATTAAATTACCTGATATTAGAAGGACCTACTTTCAATTCAATTCAGTTTATTTATATAGCGCCATGTCACAACACATGTCGTCTCAAGGCACTTCACAAAGTCAGGTACATACATTCCAATTAATCCTAACCATTGAACAGTGCAGTCAGATTCGGTCATTTATTCAAATTGGATAAATAGTTTTTCTATCTAAGGAAACCCAGCAGATTGCATCCAGTCAGTGACTTGCAGCATTCACTCCTCCTGGATGAGCATGTAGAGACAGTGGACAGTCACTGGCGTTGAATTTGCAGCAATCCCTCATACTGAGCATGCATGTAGCGACAGTGGAGAGGAAAAACTCCCTTTTAACAGGAAGAAACCTCCAGCAGAACCAGGCTCAGTGTGAGCGGCCATCTGCCACGACCGACTGGGGGTTAGAGAGAACAGAGCAGAGACACAAAGAGAACAAAGAAGCACTGATCCAGGAGTACTTTCTATGGGAAGGAAAAGTAAATGTTAATGGATGTAGCTACTTTAATCGTTTCACCTAGAAAGAAAGAACAGATAAACTCTGAGCCAGTTTTCAAGGTTAGAGTCTGAAAGAGAGCACATAGAGTTAGTTACAGTAAAAGCTCAGTCAGTAGCTATGTCTAGGAGAGAGAAAGGGTTAAACACTGAAAGACAGGGCCATGTGGATCATCGGTAGAGGGTGAGCATTAAGTTGTTGCCAGCAGAAGCTAATATAGTTTCAGTTCAGATTATTTAGTTAAACGGCGCTTATTTACAACAATGTCGTTTCAAGGCACCCCAAAATGGGGTCCCACTGATGGCCATTGTTATACTAAAAACCACAAGGATTGGGATACCTCTCTCTGTCAGATTGACCATAACCATTGGAAAAGAGAAGGGGTCATACAGGTAGCAGAAATGGAGGGTGTGTTTGCACCTCAACCATAACTGAGCCAGTTTAGGCTAAACCTGACTCCCCCTTACTCCATCCAACAGGGAGGGAGGAAGGCTCCCTCCCTGATAAACTAAGTTTTAAGCCTAGCCTTAAAAGTAGACAGGGTGTCCGCCTTACGGACTAAAACTGGGAGCTGGTTCCACAGGAGAGGAGCCTGATAACTAAAGGATCTGCCTCCCATTCTACTTCTAGAGACTCTAGGAACCACCAGTAAACCTGCAGTCTGAGAACAAAGTGCTCTGTTAGGAATATATGGAACAATCAGATCTCTGATGTATGATGGAGCTAAATCATTAAGGGCTTTATATGTGAGGAGGAGAATTTTTAATTCTATTCTGGATTTAACAGGGAGCCAATGAAGGGAAGATAAGTAGGGGAAATATGATCTCTCTTTTTAATTTTCATCAGAACTCTTGCTGCATTTTGAATCAGCTGAAGGCTTTTAACTGCATTTTGTGGACATCCTGATATTAAAGAATTACAATAGTCCAGCCTTGTAGTCCAGTTTTATATTTTAGATTGCCTAAAATGGCCGCCCTTTGCTGTGATGACTGAATTATTAGCCTTTGGCCGTCTCTCAATGAACCTTTGGTAAGTTAAGAGAGCAAAGCAGTAATCACATCAAAAAACATTATTTTAGCTTTTATAGAAGCTGTATATTTAAATTAAAGCTGCAATTAAAATTAGTTCTCACATTTTTTGTTTACAACATAACTCTTTGTGTTCCTTCAAAGTTTTGTTGCCTTTAGTGAGAATCTACAATGTAAATAGTCATGAAAATAAAGAGACCCATTAAGTGAGAAAGTATATCTAAAACTTTTGACCAGTAGTGTATGTATTTCTCAATATATAAACTTTATTGAATATATCAAAACAACATCCAGCCGTTTGTATTGTAACATCTCAGATGTTTCAAACATTTCTTCAACATGAAAACCCTTAACTACGCAGTTTTTGTTTTCTTAATAAGTCACAAATTTAACACACAAATTGCATAAATTATCAGGCATGTTAACGGTGCTGAATGCAGGAGTTGTAGCCATATATCTGAGGCTGACGGAAATTGTGCAAATTCTACACTGGCCTTGCACTTCACATCACAAATTTTACAGCGATCGTAATCTGTTTGAGCCTTCAAACCTTAGCCATTTTCCTCTCTAGTGTGGATTCTCATGTGTCTGTTTAAACTTGATTTATGGCTAAATCTGTGTCCACATAGATCACAACAGAAAGTCTTCTGACCAGTGTGGATGCTCATGTGTGTGTTTAAACCTCCTTTTAGGCTAAATCTTTGTCCACAAAGATCACAACAGAAAGGTTTCTGACCAGTGTGGATTCTCATGTGTGTGTTTAAACTCCCTTTTTCAGTAAATCTGTGTCCACATAGATCACAACAGAAAGGCTTCTGTCCAGTGTGGATTCTCATGTGTATGTTTAAACTTCCTTTTTCAGTAAATCTGTATCCACATAGATCACAACAGAAAGGTTTCTGTCCAGTGTGGATTCTCGTGTGTGTGTTTAAACTTCCTTTTTCATTAAATCTGTGTCCACATAGATCACAACAGAAAGGCTTCTGACCAGTGTGGATTCTCATGTGTGTGTTTAAATGTCCTTTTTGGCTAAATCTGTGTCCACATAGATCACAACAGAAAAGTTTCTGTCCACTGTGGATTCTCATGTGTCTGTTTAAACTTACTTTTCGGGTAAATCTTTGCCCACATAGATCACAACAGAAAGGTTTCTGTCCAGTGTGGATTCTCATGTGTGTGTTTAAACTTCCTTTTTGGCTAAATCTTTGTCCACATAGATCACAACAGAAAGGTTTCTGTCCAGTGTGGATTCTCATGTGTTTGTTTAAACTTGATTTATGGCTAAATCTTTTTCCACATTGATCACAACAGAAAGGTTTCTGTCCAGTGTGGATGCTCATGTGTGTGTTTAAATGTCCTTTTCGGCTAAATCTTTGTCCACATACATCACAACAGAAAGGTTTCTCTCCAGTGTGGATTCTCATGTGTGTGTTTACTGTGCCTTTTCGGCTAAATCTTTTTCCACATAGATCACAACAGAAAGGTTTCTGTCCAGTGTGGATGCTCATGTGTGTGTTTAAATGTCCTTTTTCATTAAATCTGTGTCCACATAGATCACAACAGAAAGGTTTCTGTCCAGTGTGGATTCTCCTGTGTCTGTTTAAACGTCGTTTTTGGCTAAATCTTTTTCCACATAGATCACAACAAAAAGGTTTCTGTCCACTGTGGATTATCATGTGTGTGTTTAAATGTCCTTTTTGGCTAAATCTTTGTCCACATAGATCACAACAGAAAGGTTTCTGTCCAGTGTGGATTCTCATGTGTGTGTTTAAACTTCCTTTTTCAGTAAATCTGTGTCCACACAGATCACAACAGAAAGGTTTCTGACCAGTGTGGATTCTCATGTGTCTGTTTAAATGTCCTTTATGGCTAAATCTTTTTCCACATAGGTCACAACAGAAACGTTTCTGTCCACTGTGGATTCTCATGTGTCTGTTTAAAGTGCATTTTCCAATAAAGGTTTTACCACAGTCTTCACAGCTAAACTTCACTCCTGTCTGGACTTTCCTTGGCGATTCCACATTTTTCTGCTTTGTGAAACAGTTCTTGCTATCCAGTGAGCGTAAAGATCCTATTTCTGAATTTATCATGTCTTTCTGAAGAAAGCCACGGTGACCAAATTGTTCAGCAAACTCAGGGAAGCTAAAAGGTTTGTTAATGTTCCCATCATCGGCCTTTTCATCCTTCCCAGTGTCTTCAGTTTCTGAGGAAATAGAACCATCTCCATGATCTTGTATCCTGATGGATTCTTCTCCTCCATCGATGTCTTCTGGAAGCTTTCTGCCTTTAATTTGGTCTTGATAAAGCTGTGAGAGCAGAGGGGACTGTTCATCATCCTCACTCTTTGTGGGAGTAGCAGTGACTGGAAACCTGATGGCATCAATCTCCTCCTTCCCATTGAGCTGCTCTCCCCCCAGACTGGTGTAGACCTCCTCCTGTTCCTTCTTTATGTGGTGGGGCTTTGGGTCATGTAGGTCAGCACAAGGTCTGTGCTTTACAGGAGCTGCTTCTTTAACCATCAGCATCTGCTTAACATCTGCAGGAAACACTGAAACACATCATGCATATTAGAAAGTTTTTTGACTTCAGCCTGGACTGAGCGACTTTTTAATAAAGACATATTTAGGTACTTTGGTTACATTAAATTCTTTGATTTAATTACCATTTATTCTTATCCTTTTATTTTGCATTGTTGCTTCTTATGTCTGTTGATTTATGTCATGATCTGTTCACTTATTCTCAACAACCATATACTGAAACCATTTTATTCTTTTTAGTCTCCATATCGCTTGTCTACAATTGTTTACAGTGTGCCGCATAATTAATCTTTTTAACTAGTTTCTATGTGGAACAATCAGCTTTTAAAGCAGGTAAAATAAGCAATGAACATGTCAACTTTTTCTCAGTTTAAATATAAATTTTAAAAACAATGACAGAATTCACACCAGATGTTGGTAACTATCAAATACTCCTCATATAATAAGAAATTTAATCCAATTATTCCACAAAGAAAGTTAAGGGTAAAAACTTGGAATGACACAGAGAATAAGGATTTAACCCATTAAGAAATGGATGTCTGAAGGTGTATAAAAAGCCAAACAACCATATTAAATCTGTCAGCATTTAGAAAGCATCTTTTATATGTTCAAATCAATATCAGGTGGTTTAAAATCGATTGATACCCTATAAGAAGGTTTCTTATTACTAAAGTATTGCACAGAGGGGTAAAACTGGCAAAAGCAAAGAGACCTTCACAAAAAGGTCTTACTATTGCAAAACATAGTAATGGCCATGATTACAGCTGCATTTCTAAGCTTCTGACTGTTCCAGTGAGCGCTGCTGCAACCATAATCCTGAAGTGGAAAGGACAATTTCACCGTAAACCAGACCTGCTGGAGGACATGACTACTTTCAACCTCTTCGCTACATTCTCAGACTACTCTCCAATTTTGCATCATTTGCTGTTATTTCAGCTTTTAACTTTGTTCTCTCTTTTCTCTTCCTAGAAGCGACACCTAGCCTGACACTGTATCTACCTGTGACACCTTCCTGGAGGGGGGCATCGGCCAACCTTCTGTTGCCAACAACTTGATGTTTACCTCTTACCGATGATACACTTGGCCCTGTCTTTCAGTGTTTGACCCTATCTCTCTCCTAGACATAGCTACTGACTGAGCTTTTACTGTGACTAACTACTAACCACTGTGACTAAATGTATGCGCTCTATTTCATACTCATAAATGCCTGCTCAGTATGAGGGATGCTGCAAAGACAATGATAGCGACTGTCCACTGTCTCTACATGCTAATCCAGGAGGTGTGAATGCTGCAAGTCACTGACTCGATGCAAACTGCTAGGTTTCCTTAGACAGATGTTTTTTTAACCAATTTAAATAACTGAATTGACTGCACTGTTTGAAAGTCAGGATTAATTGAAATGTATGTGCCTGACTTGAAATCTGTATGATTTGATTGAATTGACTTTGTAAAGTGCCCTAAGATGACATGTGTTGTGAATTGGCGCTATATAAATAAAACTGAATTCTGACAAAGGAGTCAAAAGAATAATCAAACAAGTTGTCCAAGAGCCAAGGAGCTCTCACAGAAAGCCTAAGAAAGACCTGGAAAAAGCGGGTACAGTTTTTTCCCAATTTGTAATGTTTTCAACTGCAATGGTCTTCAGAATAGGTTCATACACAGAGGAGGCAGAGAATAACAAGCCTACTAGAAGACATGAGGCAAGACGAAGAGGTACGAACAGGAAGGCAGAAGAGCATTCACGGAAGGATTGGCCAAAAAACAAGTGTTAGCAAAATCATAGACGTAGCAACGGAAAACGGGTCATACTCAAAAGTTGATCATTAAAAAACTGCTGGAACGCTGTGGCAAGCAAAGAAATGATCTGGCATCAGAGGAGAAACGGGTAGAAATACTGGCGAAACAGGGAGTGAAATGATCAGACAGTTGTGCTAAGCTGAGCAACATGGCTCGATCAAAAATCATGACACTAAGTCCTACTACGGTTTTTTCTGAAAACATTTCAGTGATTTTTTTTAATTTGATAATGAAACCTTTTGGATGTCAGATTTTTGATTTTAACCAAACCTAAATAGCAACAACCTCTGTGAAACGATGCATTTCATTACCTGAGAAACTGTTGTTTAGGAAAAAAAAAAAAAATCCAATATTGCCTTTATGGTCTGGCTGCTGGCTCCCGTATAGCTATCCGTGGTTGCCATGGCAGAAATCTGTGCTATGAACTGTGCTATGTTCCTGTCTCCCAGCCTCGTTGTTCCTTCCCTTGAATGTTACTCACTGCTTCATAATGCTGGTTGAAAAACCTGTTTCCAATGGAACGCTGTGAAAAGAGCATACTCCTGGAATATGAAAACAGTTGATTTTTGGTTCATAAAAAGTCTTTTAAAATTATGCGTCTGGAAAGGGTGCAGACATTTCAAAAGATTTGGGAATCCAGATAACCACCGTGAGGCCCATCCTCCAAAAAAAGAGACAAGGGGGAACAACAGGGAACCCTTTCCAGAGTAACCTGCCTCCCAAAATATTTCACTTTTTTTAATTTTCACTTTCAGCAAAAAGGCACTCAAAGCACTGTACATGAGGAAAAGCATTACAATGATACAAAAATTTAAACACAGAAAAAAAAAATCAAATGACTAATAATCCTTGGGGAGTTTTATGTAAGAGCTGGTTCAAAACCAAATCTTTCAAAATAGAGGTAATTAGCTCTTAAGTCCTCTGTGGTAAGGGCTGAAAGAAAAATGATAAGTACCCAAAAAAACTAATCTAATAGGTCACAAAAAACCCAGGACAGCATCTAAACCACTGAAGCATGACATCCCCTTATTTAAAGTCAGTGTTCTAGACTGAACAATAAAAAAGACCCCGGGTTTAAATGGCATCAATGGAAAGATTCTATGGCAAAAAAAAGCACGAAAGTGTCTTTTCCCACTGGCTAAATAAACATGATGGAGATAAAAACCATGCACACAACCACACCTAAGGGCAATTTTAAACCCCGTCAGGGTCAGAATTTGAAATTCGTAGGGCGGCTTCCCTAAAGATAGCAAAAACATGCTTAGACATTTAAAGCTTAGCAGCTTATCTACAGCTTTTTTAATGGTTGGCTCAAATATTTACGTTTATGATTTACATAAATTCTTCTTAAAGTAACACGCTTTGTCAATCACACGAAAGCTTGGAGTATTTGACCAATCAAATAATGTGTTTGGCTATTCTGATGGATCTCTTTACATTAGATGCCAGCCCCCTATGTAGACGCGAGTGGATACCAAAGAACTAAGCAGTTTTAGTGAGAGTTTCAAGTGAAGAAACTGTAAGTAACGAAGAACTCATAGTTAAAATAAACTGTACGTTTCTTTACAAACGGAGGTACTCTGCAAGGCATGCCGAATGCATGTAACAACTACGAGAGGAAACACAATGAATCTTCATTGTCACCTCCAATACAACCACAAAGACCTGTATGAGGAGTTTCAAAAAGCAAGCGCTAGCAAAGTAAAAGTTGCAAACTTTACGAAAAGTCAGAGTACAACAGTCCAGCTGACGTCCACGTATCACTACTTATGAGAAAACATCGAAGCGATAAACAGACATAACTGAGGCCATTGCACGTTATTTGGCTAAGGACATGATGCCCATGAATACAGTGAGCTGGGAAGGTTTCGTCAGTCCGATAAACACACTGGACCGAAGATGCCACATCCCGTCACGGAATTACTTTTCCAATTTCGCCATTCCGCAAATGTACGAAATATGCCGTAAGACAGTAAAATCTGAACTAACACAGGCTGAATACTACGCAAGTACTACACACCTTTGGTCAAGTCGCACAACAGAACCATATACGAGTTTTACTGTGCACTTCCTCACCGAAGGCTTTGAACTAAAAACACAGTGTCTAGAGCCTGTGTATTTTCCAGAGTCGCACACCAGTGAAAATATATCAATTGGGTTACGTGAGGTGTTGTCCAGCTGGGATCTTCAAGAAGACCAACAAGTATGTATCACCTCGGACAATGGTGCCAACATTGTGAAAGCTACAGAACTAAACAACTGGGTCCGGCTTAAGTCTTTTGGATACACACTGCACCTTGCAATCAGTAAGTTTATTAATGGCTTCGGGGGTGGATGAGATCCGCCCTGAGTACCTCAAATCTCTGGATGTTGTAGGGCTGTCATGGTTGACACGCCTCTTCAACATTGCATGGCGGTCGGGGACAGTGCCTCTGGAATGGCAGACTAGGGTGGTGGTCCCCCTTCGTAAGACCTCGGCTTCAGGAGGAGCAGTGTGGTTTTCGTCCCGGCCGTGGAACACTGGACCAGCTCTATACCCTCTACAGGGTACACGAGGGTTCATGGGAGTTTGCCCAACCGGTTCACCTGTGTTTTGTGGACTGGAGAAGGCATTTGACTGTGTTCCTCGTGATGCCTTGTGGGGGTTGCTCCAGGAGTATGGAATCGGGGGCCCTTTATTAGGGGCCATTCGGTCCCTGTACGAGCGGAGCAGGAGTTTGGTCCGCATTGCCGGCACTAAGTCGGACCTGTTCCCGGGTGCATGTTGGACTCCGGCAGGGCTGCCCTTTGTCACCGTCCTGTTCATAACTTTTATGGACAGGATTTCTAGACGCAGCCAAGGGCCGGAGGGGGTCTGGTTTGGGGACCAGTGGATTTCGTCTCTTCTTTTTGCAGATGACGTGGTCCTGCTGGCCCCCTCTAGCCAAGACCTATAGCATGCGCTGGGGCAGTTCGCAGACGAGTGTGAAGCAGCTGGAATGAAGATCTGCTCCTCCAAGTCAGAGGCCATTGTACTCGACCGGAAAAGGGTGGCTTGTCCTCTTCAGGTTGGAGGGGAGTTTCTGTCTCAAGTGGAGGAGTTCAAGTATCTCGGGGTCTTGTTCACGAGTGAGAGAAGAATGGAGCGGGACAGCGACAGACGGATCAATGCGGCTGCCGCAGTAATGGGGGCACTGTGCCAGTCCGTTGTGGTGAAGAGAGAGCTGAGCTGAAAAGCGAAGTTCTCGATTTACCGGTCGGTCTACGTTCCTACCCTCACCTATGGCCATGAACTTTGGGTCATGACCGAAAGAACGAGATCCCGGATACAAGCGGCTGAAATGAGCTTCCTCCGTAGGGTGACCGGGCACTCCCTTAGAGATAGGGTGAGGAGCTCGGCCATTCGGGAGCTCGGAGCAGAGCCGCTGCTCCTCCACACCGAGAGGAGCCAGTTGAGGTGGCTCGGGCATCTGTACGGGATGCCTCCTGGGCGCCTTCCTCGGGAGGTGTTCAAGGCACGTCCCACTGGGAGGAGGCCCAGGGGACGGCCCAGGACACGCCGGAGGGATTATGTCTCTCGGCTGGCCTGGGAACGCCTTGGGCTCCCCCAGGAGGAGCTGGAGGTGGTGTCTGAGGAGAGGGACGTCTGGGTGTCTCTGCTGAGTCTGCTGCCCCCGCGACCTGGTTCCTGATAATTCCGGATAAGCGGAAGACGACGGGTACGAGTACGAGGAATACGTCGAAGACTATTTCCATCATGGGAGAAGAAGTGGAGGTGGTGGAGGAGTATAAATACCTCAGTGTTCACCTGGACAACAGACTGGAGTGGAGATGCAACTGTGAAGCCGTCTACAAGAAGGGACAGAGCAGACTGTACTTCTTGAGGAAGCTTAGGTCCTTTGGTGTTTGCAGCAAGATGCTGCATATCTTCTATAAGTCTGTTGTGGAGAGTCTGATCTCTTCTGCCGTCATCTGCTGGGGTAGCAGAACCAGGGACTTAAAAAAGTTCAACATGCTGATAAAGAAGGCTGGTTCTGTTCTGGGGACTCCTCTGGAACCTCTGGAGATCATTGTGCAAAGAAAGATTCTTCATAAAATGAAGAATATTATGGAGAACCCTGAACATCCTCTTCATGAGACTGTCCTACAACAACAGAGTGTCTTCAGTCAGAGGCTTCTTCAGATCTGCTGTAAGACAGACATCTACAGGAGATCCTTCCTGCCCACAGCCATCAGCATCTACGATATTAACAGATCCAGTGTGATGATTGATAGATGGCTCCAGGCCCAGCGCCTCAACACAAACAGCACAGAAAATGACAATGCAAAGAAAGGATGGAAATGTCCATCATGAAAGTAAGGTGCAAAGTGTGAAGTTTGTCCAATAATGTTAGAAATAAATAATGTTAATAAAACTGCAGATCTGTTAGATTGCTTTAAGACCGTCTCATCTGTCATGTTTAGTAGAATGATTTAACATTGTTTTGTTGAAAGTCATGTTACCCAAAAAAAATAGAAAATGCAATTAAATCAGATAAAAAGAAATGTCTCTTTAATCTGTCTAATATAATTTTTTTTAACAGTAGTTCTGTACCACTTGGGGTCACGTCACCTAAAACTTTTTGAAAAAAAAAAAACATGATTTTGTGATGAAAGCAATGTATAAAAAAAAAAAATACTTAAAAAGGGAATAAAAAAGGGTGTGCCCCTCATCTATCCAGACTAGTAGAACAATTTCAGACAGATTTTGTGTCCGTAGGTCACATGACCCCTTGGAAGCTATTGAAAAAAAATTTGCTAATTTTGACCAAAAAAATTAACCCAAAAAAAAAATAAAAATATTTAAAAAGGGGAAAAAAAGGGGTGTCCCCTCATCTATCCAGACTATTTAAAACAATTTCCCCAGACAGATTTTGTGTCAGTGGGTCACATGACCTGGAAGCTATTGAAAAAAAATGCTTTTTTGAAAAAAAAATAATCCAAAAAAATTTTAAAAAGCCCTTAAAAAAGGGAAAATAAAAATGGTGAAACCTTTCATTGATGTAATTAGCAGCATGTTTACTATTTTTTTTTTTAATTTGGCCCACAAGAAAAAGGAAAATTTTTTTTATTTTTTTTTCCACGATTTTTTGGTTCAGAAACTTTTTAAACGGTCCCTAAGGGGAAACCACCAGGGGTCAGAAGAGGGAGAAACCCGGGGGAACAGCTACCCCGAAATCTGAGTCCCCTAAAACGGATCAAACCGGGGAGCTAGATGCCGCTAACTCCGCGGAGCTTGAATACCCAAATTTCAAATAACTTACGCTATACCCTTTCAGCCCTATTAAATTATTTTTCTAAACAAACTTGAAATCGATGTTGAAGGCCAACAAACCCACTCAAAATGGCGGACGAGTAACGAAGCTTTTTTAACAAGTTAGGGGCCATTTGGGTTTTAAGAACTAACCCAAATTAGTCACCCTAAAAATTTTTTTCCCAAAAACGGGTAATTTACATAAAAAACAAAAAACCTAAAACTGTGCAGCGGGGAACTTTGGGGTTGAAATCAGCCTCCAGGATGTTGAGACGCAGTTGTCTTCTTTGCCCCCTTGTTTAGGGGGTTTGGGAAATCTCTCCCCCCCTGCTGCTCCTGCCCCCGGGTTTGAGCTGCTGTCCCACATTTTTGTTGTTAGCTTCTCTTCAAAAGGTCCTTTAAAACAGTTTTCTGAGTATTTAAAGAATTCGGCTAAGTTTCCAAACTTTTAGGATGGGACATTTGGGGCAAAGCTTCGGGGATTTTTTCAGGGGAAAAAAGGTTGGGATGCTTTTTTAAATTTGCGGAAAACCCAAAGTGACCGTTTCCCTTTTTCTTTTTTCCTTTTTCTTATAATGGCGGTTGGGCAAAAAAATTAAGGGACCCTTATTTAACCGCCCCAAAAATTGGGTAAAGGAGTAAAAACCCAAACATGACATCTATACATATTTTTAACTTTCCCCCTTTTCCTTACACAAAACCCTTTTTATAAAACTAACCTTTTTTAAAAAAATATTTTTATAGCCTTGTTTACCCTTTGTTTCTAAAATTTTTTGCAATAAACCAACAATGCAAATTTTTCATTTTCATATTACTAAGATTCCTAACCAACTTATTCCCTTTGGGCCCCTAAATTTTTCCCCAAACAATGCAAAATAAAAAGTTCTATTGTCTAAATTTTCCCCGCATCACATTTTCCCTGTTTTGACCCCTTTTCCTTTTATAAAAAAGGGTTTTTTTCCCTTTATTCAAAGGCCCGTGATAAAATTGCCCTCTTTCTTTTCCTTTTTTCTTTCTGTTTTTCTCTTTTTCCCCCCAATTCCCCTTTGTTTTTAAATAAAACCAGCATCCTGTTTTTTCCTTCCCTTTTTTAAAACCTCTCCCCAAACCTCTTTTCCCATTTTTTGATTTTTTATCCCCCTTTTATTTCCCTTTAAACTAAACCAAAACCCCAATTAAATTTCCCCTTTGTTTATCCTATTGGCGCTCTTCTTAGCCATTTATCCGCCCATTTTTTTTTCCCCCTTAACCCCGTGACTTTGCTGGAACCCATAAAAAAAACCCTTTTTAAGCCCCATCATCATGATTCAAAGGGAAGTTTTTTCTTGTATTTCAATTAATTACGGGTTTCAACATTAAATTGCCTATTTTTGAAAAAAGGCCAATGATGAACTAAAAGTCGGGCCAAATGTTTTGTTTTTTAATAGTCTAACCTCTTCCACCCACTAAACCCTGCTAGAAGTAAGCAAGTTTTTTCCCCTTTGTAAAAACCGATACCCCATCACTTCCCCTTTTTTCCTCCCTTTAATTTTAAAATTTGTGGTAAAAAAAAGCTATTCCTATCCTATTTGCTGTATTTTTGATGTTTTCCAGTATATATATGTACATATTTAAAAACCCCCGGGTTTATGAAATTGTTGTACAATATTTTTTATTCATAATAAAACTTTTTTTTGTTCTTTTTTTCCAAATAATAAAACCTTTATTTCTGCTTTCCGGGAATTTTCCCCAAGGTTTGGTTTTGAAAGGAAATGGAATCTCGGGGGGACCTGTTTTAAAATTTTATTTTAAATGAATTTTTTACTTTAAAAATTTTTTTATCCATCCAAAGCTTTTTTTTTTTTTTTTTTCCCCCCAAACTTTTGTAAGCCTTTTAATGTTGGATGGTCTTTTCCTTTGGTCCTTGAAAATTTTTGCCCAAAAATTCAAAGAAAAGGGGTCCCTTCAAAATTTTAAGGGGGGGAATTTCCCCCCATTTAAATTTTGAAATGCTGCTTTTTTGAAGATTTTTTTAAAAGCACTTGTACATTTTGGGTAAAGCTTGATTTGAATTTAATTTATTTTTTGGAGATTTGGATCTGCTGTAAATTTTTATAAACTTTTGGGCCCCCCCAAACCAAGACTGCCTAATTAATCTAGTAAAAAATGGCTTTTTAATGCCTTTTTTAAACAGCTCCCCCACTCGGCTACAACAAAATCATTATATTTAACCCCCTTCCTACATTTACTAATATTTTTTTAATGTTACCCCCCGGGCCCTTCTTTCATCAACCCCAAAAACCCAAGAAACTTAAAAATTTTTTAACTATTTCCAACTCCCCATCATATAATTTCAACTTGATTTTTTTTATCAAATCTTTTCTGTGTAAAAAACCCTTATTTTAGTTTTTTCCAAAAGAAAACTTAAAACCCCTCTATATGACCCATTTTCCCAAAAACGAAATTTTCCCCCCGCCCGCTTTTTACAATAAAATTTTTTAAAATTTCCCTTCCCCCCTTTTTTAATTGCTCCTCTCAGCAGGGGAAATCCCCTTCCCCCCCCATTCCTTAAACACAAACATTAAAATTTAAAAGAAAATAATAACAGGTTACTGAGCCTTTCCCCCGGTTTGGGGTTTCCCATTTTTAAATTTTAAACTCTCAGAATTTCTCCTTCCCTATCCCCAACTTGTATTTGTTTCCTTTTTAAAAAAAATTTCTCAACCATTAAAAATACACCCTTTATACCCATTTTCTCTTATTTTTTATTAATAAAACCCCTTTCCCTCCACATCATATCCAAAATCTCTTTTTTAAAAATCAAAAAAATTTCTGCCACAACACTCTCTTTATTTAATTGGGGGCCCTTTTTAAAACTTGTTTTGGGAAAATTCTTTTTAAAGCTCTGACCTTTTTTCATCTTCACCTCTGACCTCCTTTTTTGTTTGGGGTTTTCTTAAAGCAATGGGGTCTAAATTTTTTATCAGGAGTTTTATGGGGTTTAAAAATCCCCGGGAAATGTTTTTAAACTCAAGGGAGGTAGAGGGGGGCCCTCAAAATAACTTTGTTACCTCTGACCCAGGGGGGGGTCTAGGGGCTATATTTTTAGTCTCTTTTTTTAAATTTAGGTAAACCCCTTATTTTAGTAAAAACTGTCTGTAAATTCTTTTTCGGGGCTCTGCTTAACTGAATAACCTTTAGTTTACAGAGTCAATTTTTAAAAGCTGCCCGCCCCTTTTTAAAAAAACTTATAAAGAAAGTTCGGGCTTTCTCTTGTTTTGTGAGTTTCGTCTCTCCCCCTTTGATAAGAAAAAAAACCCCCAACAATTTTGGCGTCATGAAAAAGGATCCGACCGGGGGCCGGAGGAATCCGCAGGGAGGGGATAGGACCCTGGCCAGCCTGAAAGACTAAATTGCTCCCATTTCCCCCCCATTTAAAAAGAGGGAGTCCTGGGGGTTTTTGGCCTGCGGCTTTTGGCCATTGGGGTCCGGACCATAGATCCCGCAAATTAAAAATCTTGGGGGAGAAGTTTTCCCCTTTTATGATATAAAATATTTTATATTTTTTTATTACACATAAACCCCCATCTTTCCCAAATAATTTTATTAGGGTTCTGGGGGTTGGGGGGAAGGAGGACATCGCTGAGGGCCCGGTTTTTCCCCGTAAGGAATACAGGGGGCTCTTTTTTGGGTAAAAAATAAAATA